>CAUEHH010000056.1:0-77709 GCA_958502065.1 Chrysolina americana
ATTGTGTTAAAAATTTCTTGTTTTACCCTGCTGGACTTATTCTATAGTTTTGGCATATGTCAAATCGGGTCAGTAGGGACCATTAGAACAAGTCGAGACATACGAAGCACAAAAGGGCTAAGTCAATTTACGAAAATCCCAGTCGGAATTGAAATTAGAATTGTTCCACAACAATTTCCTATTGTGTTACAAATTTCTTGTTTTACCCAGCTGGACTTGTCCTGTATTTTGGCATTTGTCAAGTCGGGTCAGTGGGAACTTATCGGGACCATTAGGACAAGTCGAGACGTACCAAGCACAGCAGGGCGAAGTCAAATCGAAAATCTCGGAATTGAAATTGGAATTGTTTCCCAACATTTTCCAATTGTGTTACAAATTTCTTGTTTTACCCTGCTGGACTTGTTCTATAGTTTTGGCTTATGTCAAGTCGGGTCAGTAGGGACCATTAGGACAAGTCGAGACATACGAAGCACAGCAGGGCGAAGTCATATTACGAAAATATCAGTCGGAATTGAAATTTGAATGTTCCCAACACTTTCCAATTGTGTTACAAATTTCTTGAATTACCCAGCTGTACTCGTTCTGTTTTTTGGCATTTGTCAAATCGGGACATTAAGGACAAATCGGGAACATTAGGACAAGTCGAGACATACGAAGCACAGTAGGGCGAAGTCAATTTACGAATATCCCAGTCGGAATTGAAATTAGAATTGTTCCACAACAATTTCCTATTACGTTACAAATTTCTTGTTTTACCCAGCTGAACTTGTTCTGTAGTTTTGGCATTCGTCAAGTTAGGTCAGTAGGGAAAAATCGGGAACATTAGTACAAGTTGATATATGCACAGCAGGGCGAAGTCAAATTACGAAAATCTCAGTCGGAATTGAAATTTGAATTGTTCCCCTACATTTTCCAATTGTGCTACAAATTTCTTGTTTTACCCAGCTGGACTTGTTCTGTAGTTTTGGCATTCGTCAAGTTAGGTCAGAAGGGAAAAATCGGGAACATCAGTACAAGTTGATATATGCACAGCAGGGCGAAGTCAAATTACTAAACTCTCAGTCGGAATTGAAGTTTTAATTGCTCCCCAACATTTTCAAATTGTGCTACAAATTTCTTGTTTTACCCAGCTTGACTTGTTCTGTAGTTTTGGCATTCGTCAAGTTAGGTCAGTAGGGAAAAATCGGGAACATTAGTACAAGTTGATATATGCACAGCAGGGCGAAGTCAAATTACGAAAATCTCAGTCGGAATTGAAATTTGAATTGTTCCCCTACATTTTCCAATTGTGCTACAAATTTCTTGTTTTACCCAGCTGGACTTGTCCTGTATTTTGGCATTTGTCAAGTCGGGTCATCAAGCACAAATCGGGACCATTAGGACAAGTCGAGACATACGAAGCACAGCAGGGCTAAGTCAATTTACGAATATCCCAGTCGGAATTGAAATTAGAATTGTTCCACAACAATTTCCTATTATGTTACAAATTTCTTGTTTTACCCAGCTGAACTTTTTCTATAGGTTTGGCATTTGTCAAGTCAGGTCAGTGGGAACATATCGGGACCATTAGGTCAAATCGAGACATACGAAGCACAGCAGGGCGAAGTCATATTACGAAAATCTCAGTCGGAATTGAAATTTGAATGTTCCCAACACTTTCCAATTGTGTTACAAATTTCTTGAATTACCCAGCTGTACTCGTTCTGTTTTTTGGCAATTGTCAAGTCGGGTCATTAAGGACAAATCGGGAACATTAGGACAAGTCGAGACATACGAAGCACAGCAGGGCGAAGTCAAATTACTAAAATCTCAGTCGGAATTGAAATTTTAATTGTTCCCCAACATTTTCCAATTGTGCTTCAAATTTCTTGTTTTACCCAGCTTGACTTGTTCTGTAGTTTTGGCATTCGTCAAGTTGGGTCAGTGGGGAAAAATCGGGAACATAAGTACAAGTTGATATATACGAAGCACAGTAGGGCGAAGTCATATTACGAAAATCTCAGTCGGAATTGAAATTAGAATTGTTCCCAATTGAAGTTTTAATTGTTCCCCAACATTTTCCAATTGTGCTACAAATTTCTTGTTTTACCCAGCTTGACTTGTTCTGTAGTTTTGGCATTCGTCAAGTTAGGTCAGTGGGGAAAAATCGGGAACATTAGTACAAGTTGATATATACGAAGCACAGCAGGGCGAAGTCAAATTACGAAAGTCTCAGTCGGAATTGAAATAGGAATTGTTTCCCAACATTTTCCAATTGTGTTAAAAATTTCTTGTTTTACCCAGCTGGACTTGTCCTGTATTTTGGCATTTGTCAAGTCGGGTCATCAAGCACAAATCGGGACCATTAGGACAAGTCGAGACATACGAAGCACAGCAGGGCTAAGTCAATTTACGAATATCCCAGTCGGAATTGAAATTAGAATTGTTCCACAACAATTTCCTATTACGTTACAAATTTCTTGTTTTACCCAGCTGAACTTGTTCTATAGGTTTGGCATTTGTCAAGTCGGGTCAGTGGGAACATATCGGGACCTTTAGGACAAATCGAGACATACGAAGCACAGCAGGGCGAAGTCATATTACGAAAATCTCAGTCGGAATTGAAATTTGAATGTTCCCAACACTTTCCAATTGTGTTACAAATTTCTTGAATTACCCAGCTGTACTCGTTCTGTTTTTTGGCATTTGTCAAATCGGGACATTAAGGACAAATCGGGAACATTAGGACAAGTCGAGACATACGAAGCACAGCAGGGCGAAGTCAAATTACTAAAATCTCAGTCGGAATTGAAGTTTTAATTGTTCCCCAACATTTTCCAATTGTGCTACAAATTTCTTGTTTTACCCAGCTTGACTAGTTCTGTAGTTTTGGCATTCGTCAAGTTTGGTCAGTGGGGAAAAATCGGGAACATTAGTACAAGTTGATATATACGAAGCACAGCAGGGCGAAGTCAAATTACGAAAATCTCAGTCGGAATTGAAATTAGAATTGTTCCCCTACATTTTCCTATTGTGCTACAAATTTCTTGTTTTACCCAGCTGTACTCGTTCTGTTTTTTGGCATTTGTCAAGTCGGGTCATTAAGGACAAATCGGGATTATTAGGACAAGTCGAGACATACGAAGCACAGCAGGGCGAAGTCAAATTACTAAAATCTCAGTCGGAATTTAAATTTGAATGTTCCCAACACTTTCCAATTGTGTTACAAATTTCTTGTTTTACCCAGCTTGACTTGTTCTGTAGTTTTGGCATTCGTCAAGTTAGGTCAGTGGGGAAAAATCGGAAACATTAGTTCAAGTTGATATATACGAAGCACAGCAGGGCGAAGTCATATTACGAAAATATCAGTCGGAATTGAAATTTGAATGTTCCCAACACTTTCCAATTGTGTTACAAATTTCTTGAATTACCCAGCTGTACTCGTTCTGTTTTTTGGCATTTGTCAAATCGGGACATTAAGGACAAATCGGGAACATTGGGACAAGTCGAGACATACGAAGCACAGTAGGGCGAAGTCAATTTACGAATATCCCAGTCGGAATTGAAATTAGAATTGTTCCACAACAATTTCCTATTACGTTACAAATTTCTTGTTTTACCCAGCTGAACTTGTTCTGTAGTTTTGGCATTCGTCAAGTTAGGTCAGTAGGGAAAAATCGGGAACATTAGTACAAGTTGATATATGCACAGCAGGGCGAAGTCAAATTACGAAAATCTCAGTCGGAATTGAAATTTGAATTGTTCCCCTACATTTTCCAATTGTGCTACAAATTTCTTGTTTTACCCAGCTGGACTTGTCCTGTATTTTGTCATTTGTCAAGTCGGGTCATCAAGCACAAATCGGGACCATTAGGACAAGTCGAGACATACGAAGCACAGCAGGGCTAAGTCAATTTACAAATATCCCAGTCGGAATTGAAATTAGAATTGTTCCACAACAATTCCTATTACGTTACAAATTTCTTGTTTTACCCAGCTGAACTTGTTCTATAGGTTTGGCATTTGTCAAGTCGGGTCAGTGGGAACATATCGGGACCTTTAGGACAAATCGAGACATACGAAGCACAGCAGGGCGAAGTCATATTACGAAAATCTCAGTCGGAATTGAAATTTGAATGTTCCCAACACTTTCCAATTGTGTTACAAATTTCTTGAATTACCCAGCTGTACTCGTTCTGTTTTTTGACATTTGTCAAGTCGGGTCATTAAGGACAAATCGGGAACATTAGGACAAGTCGAGACATACGAAGCACAGTAGGGCGAAGTCAAATTACGAAAATCTCAGTCGGAATTGAAATTTGAATTGTTCCCCTACATTTTCCAATTGTGTTACAAATTTCTTGTTTTACCCAGCTGAACTTGTTCTGTAGTTTTGGCATTCGTCAAGTTAGGTCAGTAGGGAAAAATCGGGAACATTAGTACAAGTTGATATATGCACAGCAGGGCGAAGTCAAATTACGAAAATCTCAGTCGGAATTGAAATTTGAATTGTTCCCCTACATTTTCCAATTGTGCTACAAATTTCTTGTTTTACCCAGCTGGACTTGTTCTGTAGTTTTGGCATTCGTCAAGTTAGGTCAGTAGGGAAAAATCGGGAACATTAGTACAAGTTGATATATGCAGAGCAAGGCGAAGTCAAATTACTAAAATCTCAGTCGGAATTGAAGTTTTAATTGTTCCCCAACATTTTCCAATTGTGCTACAAATTTCTTGTCTTACCCAGCTTGACTAGTTCTGTAGTTTTGGCATTCGTCAAGTTAGGTCAGTGGGGAAAAATCGGGAACATTAGTACAAGTTGATATATACGAAGCATAGCAGGGCGAAGTCAAATTACGAAAATCTCAGTCGGAATTGAAATTAGAATTGTTCCCCTACATTTTCCTATTGTGCTACAAATTTCTTGTTTTACCCAGCTGGACTTGTCCTGTATTTTGGCATTTGTCAAGTCGGGTCATCAAGCACAAATCGGGACCATTAGGACAAGTCGAGACATACGAAGCACAGCAGGGCGAAGTCAAATTACTAAAATCTCAGTCGGAATTGAAGTTTTAATTGTTCCCCAACATTTTCCAATTGTGCTACAAATTTCTTGTTTTAACCAGCTTGACTTGTTCTGTAGTTTTGGCATTCGTCAAGTTAGGTCAGTGGGGAAAAATCGGGAACATTAGTACAAGTTGATATATACGAAGCACAGCAGGGCGAAGTCAAATTACGAAAATCTCAGTCGGAATTGAAATTGGAATTGTTTCCCAACATTTTCCAATTGTGTTAAAAATTTCTTGTTTTACCCTGCTGGACTTATTCTATAGTTTTGGCATATGTCAAATCGGGTCAGTAGGGACCATTAGAACAAGTCGAGACATACGAAGCACAAAAGGGCTAAGTCAATTTACGAAAATCCCAGTCGGAATTGAAATTAGAATTGTTCCACAACAATTTCCTATTGTGTTACAAATTTCTTGTTTTACCCAGCTGGACTTGTCCTGTATTTTGGCATTTGTCAAGTCGGGTCATCAAGCACAAATCGGGACCATTAGGACAAGTCGAGACATACGAAGCACAGCAGGGCTAAGTCAATTTACGAATATCCCAGTCGGAATTGAAATTAGAATTGTTCCACAACAATTTCCTATTATGTTACAAATTTCTTGTTTTACCCAGCTGAACTTGTTCTATAGGTTTGGCATTTGTCAAGTCGGGTCAGTGGGAACTTATCGGGACCATTAGGACAAATCGAGACATACGAAGCACAGCAGGGCGAAGTCATATTACGAAAATATCAGTCGGAATTGAAATTTGAATTGTTCCCCTACATTTTCCAATTGTGCTACAAATTTCTTGTTTTACCCAGCTGGACTTGTCCTGTATTTTGGCATTTGTCAAGTCGGGTCATCAAGCACAAATCGGGACCATTAGGACAAGTCGAGACATACGAAGCACAGCAGGGCGAAGTCAAATTACTAAAATCTCAGTCGGAATTGAAGTTTTAATTGTTCCCCAACATTTTCCAATTGTGCTACAAATTTCTTGTTTTATCCAGCTTGACTTGTTCTGTAGTTTTGGCATTCGTCAAGTTAGGTCAGTAGGGAAAAATCGGGAACATTAGTACAAGTTGATATATACGAAGCAAAGCAGGGCGAAGTCAAATTACGAAAATCTCAGTCGGAATTGAAATTTGAATTGTTCCCCTACATTTTCCAATTGTGCTACAAATTTCTTGTTTTACCCAGCTGGACTTGTCCTGTATTTTGGCATTTGTCAAGTCGGGTCATCAAGCACAAATCGGGACCATTAGGACAATTCGAGACATACGAAGCACAGCAGGGCTAAATCAATTTACGAATATCCCAGTCGGAATTGAAATTAGAATTGTTCCACAACAATTTCCTATTATGTTACAAATTTCTTGTTTTACCCAGCTGAACTTGTTCTATAGGTTTGGCATTTGTCAAGTCGGGTCAGAGGGAACATATCGGGACCATTTGGACAAATCGAGACATACGAAGCACAGCAGGGCGAAGTCATATTACGAAAATCTCAGTCGGAATTGAAATCTGAATGTTCCCAACACTTTCCAATTGTGTTACAAATTTATTGAATTACCCAGCTGTACTCGTTCTGTATTTTGGCATTTGTCAAGTCGGGTCATCAAGGACAAATCGGGAACATTAGGACAAGTCGAGACATACGAAGCACAGCAGGGCGAAGTCAAATTACTAAAATCTCAGTCGGAATTGAAGTTTTAATTGTTCCCCAACATTTTCCAATTGTGCTACAAATTTCTTGTTTTATCCAGCTTGACTTGTTCTGTAGTTTTGGCATTCGTCAAGTTAGGTCAGTAGGGAAAAATCGGGAACATTAGTACAAGTTGATATATACGAAGCAAAGCAGGGCGAAGTCAAATTACGAAAATCTCAGTCGGAATTGAAATTTGAATTGTTCCCCTACATTTTCCAATTGTGCTACAAATTTCTTGTTTTACCCAGCTGGACTTGTCCTGTATTTTGGCATTTGTCAAGTCGGGTCATCAAGCACAAATCGGGACCATTAGGACAATTCGAGACATACGAAGCACAGCAGGGCTAAATCAATTTACGAATATCCCAGTCGGAATTGAAATTAGAATTGTTCCACAACAATTTCCTATTATGTTACAAATTTCTTGTTTTACCCAGCTGAACTTGTTCTATAGGTTTGGCATTTGTCAAGTCGGGTCAGAGGGAACATATCGGGACCATTGGACAAATCGAGACATACGAAGCACAGCAGGGCGAAGTCATATTACGAAAATCTCAGTCGGAATTGAAATCTGAATGTTCCCAACACTTTCCAATAGTGTTACAAATTTCTTGAATTCCCCAGCTGGACTCGTTCTGTTTTTTGGCATTTGTCAAGTCGGGTCATTAAGGACAAATCGGGAACATTAGGACAAGTCGAGACATTGATATATACAAAGCACAGCAGGGCGAAGTCAAATTACGAAATTCTCAGTCGGAATTGAAATTTGATGTGTTTCCCAACATTTTCCAATTGTGTTACAAATTTCCTGTTTTACCCTGCTGGACTTGTTCTATAGTTTTGGACAAATCGAGACATACGAAGCACAGCAGGGCGAAGTCATATTACGAAAATCTCAGTCGGAATTGAAATCTGAATGTTCCCAACACTTTCCAATTGTGTTACAAATTTATTGAATTACCCAGCTGTACTCGTTCTGTATTTTGGCATTTGTCAAGTCGGGTCATCAAGGACAAATCGGGAACATTAGGACAAGTCGAGACATACGAAGCACAGCAGGGCGAAGTCAAATTACTAAAATCTCAGTCGGAATTGAAGTTTTAATTGTTCCCCAACATTTTCCAATTGTGCTACAAATTTCTTGTTTTATCCAGCTTGACTTGTTCTGTAGTTTTGGCATTCGTCAAGTTAGGTCAGTAGGGAAAAATCGGGAACATTAGTACAAGTTGATATATACGAAGCAAAGCAGGGCGAAGTCAAATTACGAAAATCTCAGTCGGAATTGAAATTTGAATTGTTCCCCTACATTTTCCAATTGTGCTACAAATTTCTTGTTTTACCCAGCTGGACTTGTCCTGTATTTTGGCATTTGTCAAGTCGGGTCATCAAGCACAAATCGGGACCATTAGGACAAGTCGAGACATACGAAGCACAGCAGGGCTAAATCAATTTACGAATATCCCAGTCGGAATTGAAATTAGAATTGTTCCACAACAATTTCCTATTATGTTACAAATTTCTTGTTTTACCCAGCTGAACTTGTTCTATAGGTTTGGCATTTGTCAAGTCGGGTCAGAGGGAACATATCGGGACCATTTGGACAAATCGAGACATACGAAGCACAGCAGGGCGAAGTCATATTACGAAAATCTCAGTCGGAATTGAAATCTGAATGTTCCCAACACTTTCCAATTGTGTTACAAATTTATTGAATTACCCAGCTGTACTCGTTCTGTATTTTGGCATTTGTCAAGTCGGGTCATCAAGGACAAATCGGGAACATTAGGACAAGTCGAGACATACGAAGCACAGCAGGGCGAAGTCAAATTACTAAAATCTCAGTCGGAATTGAAATTTTAATTGTTCCCCAACATTTTCCAATTGTGCTTCAAATTTCTTGTTTTACCCAGCTTGACTTGTTCTGTAGTTTTGGCATTCGTCAAGTTGGGTCAGTGGGGAAAAATCGGGAACATAAGTACAAGTTGATATATACGAAGCACAGTAGGGCGAAGTCATATTACGAAAATCTCAGTCGGAATTTAAATTTGAATATTCCCAACACTTTCCTATTGTGTTACAAATTTCTTGAATTCCCCAGCTGGACTCGTTCTGTTTTTTGGCATTTGTCAAGTCGGGTCATTAAGGACAAATCGGAAACATTAGGACAAGTCGAGACATTGATATATACAAAGCACAGCAGGGCGAAGTCAAATTACGAAATTCTCAGTCGGAATTGATATTGGAATTGTTTCCCAACATTTTCCAACTGTGTTACAAATTTCTTGTTTTACCCTGCTGGACTTGTTCTGTAGGTTTGGCATTTGTCAAGTCGGGTCAGTGGGAACATATCGGGACCATTAGGTCAAGTCAAGACATACGAAGCACAGCAGGGCGAAGTCATATTACGAAAATCTCAGTCGGAATTGAAATTTGAATGTTCCCAACACCCAATTGTGTTACAAATTTCTTGAATTACCCAGCTGGACTCGTTCTGTTTTTTGGCATTTGTCAAATCGGGTCATTAAGGACAAATCGGGAACATTAGGACAAGTCGAGACATACGAACCACAGCAGGGCGAAGTCAAATTACTAAAATCTCATTCGTCATTGAAGTTTTAATTGTTCCCCAACATTTTCCAATTGTGCTACAAATTTCTTGTTTTACCCAGCTTGACTTGTTCTGTAGTTTTGGCATTCGTCAAGTTAGGTCAGTAGGGAAAAATCGGTAACATTAGTACAAGTTGATATATACGAAGCACAGCAGGGCGAAGTCAAATTACGAAAATCTCAGTCGGAATTGAAATTTGAATTGTTCCCCTACATTTTCCAATTGTGCTACAAATTTCTTGTTTTACCCAGCTGGACTTGTCCTGTATTTTGGCATTTGTCAAGTCGGGTCATCAAGCACAAATCGGGACCATTAGGACAAGTCGAGACATACGAAGCACAGCAGGGCTAAGTCAATTTACGAATATCCCAGTCGGAATTGAAATTAGAATTGTTCCACAACAATTTCCTATTATGTTACAAATATCTTGTTTTACCCAGCTTAACTTGTTCTATAGGTTTGGCATTTGTCAAGTCGGGTCAGTGGGAACATATCGGGACCTTTAGGACAAATCGAGACATACGAAGCACAGCAGGGCGAAGTCATATTACGAAAATCTCAGTCGGAATTGAAATTTGAATGTTCCCAACACTTTCCAATTGTGTTACAAATTTCTTGAATTACCCAGCTGGACTCGTTTTGTTTATTTTTAGCATTTTTCAAGTCGGGTCTTTAAGGACAAATTGGGACCATTAGGACAAGACGAGACGTACTAAGCACAGCAGTGCGAAGTCAAATCGAAAATCTCAGTCGGAATTGAAATTGGAATTGTTTCCCAACATTTTCCAATTGTGTTACAAATTTCTTGTTTTACCCTGCTGGACTTATTCTATAGTTTTGGCATATGTCAAATCGGGTCAGTAGGGACCATTAGAACAAGTCGAGACATACGAAGCACAAAAGGGCTAGTCAATTTACGAAAATCCCAGTCGGAATTGAAATTAGAATTGTTCCACAACAATTTCCTATTGTGTTACAAATTTCTTGGTTTACCCAGCTGGACTTATTCTGTAGGTATGGCATTTCTCAAGTTGGGTCAGTGGGAACATATCGGGACCATTAGGACAAGACGAGACGTACCAAGCACAGCAGGGCGAAGTCAAATCGAAAATCTCGGAATTGAAATTGGAATTGTTTCCCAACATTTTCCAATTGTGTTACAAATTTCTTGTTTTACCCTGCTGGACTTGTTCTATAGTTTTGGCTTATGTCAAGTCGGGTCAGTAGGGACCATTAGGACAAGTCGAGACATACGAAGCACAGCAGGGCGAAGTCAAATTACTAAAATCTCAGTCAGAATTGAAATTTGAATGTTCCCAACACTTTCCAATTGTGATACAAATTTCGTGAATTCCCCAGCTAGACTCGTTCTGTTTTTTTTAGCATTTTTCAAGTCGGGTCATCAAGCACAAATCGGGACCATTAGGACAAGTCGAGACATACGAAGCACAGCAGGGCTAAGTCAATTCACGAATATCCCAGTCGGAATTGAAATTAGAATTGTTCCACAACAATTTCCTATTATGTTACAAATTTCTTGTTTTACCCATCTGAACTTTTTCTATAGGTTTGGCATTTGTCAAGTCAGGTCAGTGGGAACATATCGGGACCATTAGGACAAATCATATTACGAAAATCTCAGTCGGAATTGAAATTTGAATATTCCCAACACTTTCCAATTGTGTTACAAATTTCTTGAATTACCCAGCTGTACTCGTTCTGTTTTTTGGCATTTGTCAAGTCGGGTCATTAAGGACAAATCGGGAACATTAGGACAAGTCGAGACATACGAAGCACAGTAGGGCGAAGTCAAATTACTAAAATCTCAGTCGGAATTGAAATTGGAATTGTTTCCCAACATTTTCCAATTGTGTTACAAATTTCTTGTTTTACCCTGCTGGACTTGTTCTATAGTTTTGGCATATGTCAAGTCGGGTCAGTAGGGACCATTAGGACAAGTAGAGAAATACGAAGCACAGCAGGGCTAAGTCAATTTACGAAAATTCCAGTCGGAATTGAAATTAGAATTGTTCCACAACAATTTCCTATTGTGTTACAAATTTCTTGTTTTACCCAGCTGGACTTGTTCTGTAGGTTTGGCATTTGTCAAGTCGGGTCAGTGGAAACATATCGGGACCATTAGGTCAAGTCAAGACATACGAAGCACAGCAGGGCGAAGTCATATTACGAAAATCTCAGTCGGAATTGAAATTTGAATGTTCCCAACACTTTCCAATTGTGTTACAAATTTCTTGAATTACCCAGCTGGACTAGTTCTGTTTTTTGGCATTTGTTAAATCGGGCCATTAAGCACAAATCGGGAACATAGGACAAGTCGAGACATACGAAGCACAAAAGGGCTAAGTCAATTTACGAAAATCTCAGTCGGAATTGAAGTTTTAATTGTTCCCCAACATTTTCCAATTGTGCTACAAATTTCTTGTTTTACCCAGCTTGACTTGTTCTGTAGTTTTGGCATTCGTCAAGTTAGGTCAGTGGGGAAAAATCGGAAACATTAGTACAAGTTGATATATACGAAGCACAGCAGGGCGAAGTCAAATTACGAAAATCTCAGTCGGTATTGAAATTAGAATTGTTCCACAACAATTTCCTATTATGTTACAAATTTCTTGTTTTACCCAGCTGAACTTGTTTTATAGGTTTGGCATTTGTCAAGTCGGGTCAGTGGGAACTTATCGGGACCATTAGGACAAATCGAGACATACGAAGCACAGCAGGGCGAAGTCATATTACGAAAATATCAGTCGGAATTGAAATTTGAATGTTCCCAACACTTTCCAATTGTGTTACAAATTTCTTGAATTACCCAGCTGTACTCGTTCTGTTTTTTGGCATTTGTCAAGTCGGGTCATTAAGGACAAATCGGGAACATTAGGATAAGTCGAGACATACGAAGCACAGTAGGGCGAAGTCAAATTACTAAAATCTCAGTCGGAATTGAAATTGGAATTGTTTCCCATTTTCCAATTGTGTTAAAAATTTCTTGTTTTACCCTGCTGGACTTATTCTATGGTTTTGGCATGTGTCAAATCGGGTCAGTGGGACCATTAGAACAAGTCGAGACATACGAAGCACAAAAGAGCTAGTCAATTTACGAAAATCCCAGTCGGAATTGAAATTAGAATTGTTCCACAACAATTTCCTATTGTGTTACAAATTTCTTGTTTTACCCAGCTGAACTTGTTCTATAGGTTTGGCATTTGTCAAGTCGGGTCAGTGGGAACTTATCGGGACCATTAGGACAAATCGAGGCATACGAGACATACGAAGTCATATTACGAAAATTTCAGTCGGAATTGAAATTTGAATGTTCCCAACACTTTCCAATTGTGTTACAAATTTCTTGAATTACCCAGCTGTACTCGTTCTGTTTTTTGGCATTTGTCAAGTCGGGTCATTAAGGACAAATCGGGAACATTAGGATAAGTCGAGACATACGAAGCACAGTAGGGCGAAGTCAAATTACTAAAATCTCAGTCGGAATTGAAATTGGAATTGTTTCCCATTTTCCAATTGTGTTAAAAATTTCTTGTTTTACCCTGCTGGACTTATTCTATGGTTTTGGCATGTGTCAAATCGGGTCAGTGGGACCATTAGAACAAGTCGAGACATACGAAGCACAAAAGAGCTAGTCAATTTACGAAAATCCCAGTCGGAATTGAAATTAGAATTGTTCCACAACAATTTCCTATTGTGTTACAAATTTCTTGTTTTACCCAGCTGGACTTGTCCTGTATTTTGGCATTTGTCAAGTCGGGTCATCAAGCACAAATCGGGACCATTAGGACAAGTCGAGACATACGAAGCACAGCAGGGCTAAGTCAATTAACGAATATCCCAGTCGGAATTGAAATTAGAATTGTTCCACAACAATTTCCTATTATGTTACAAATTTCTTGTTTTACCCAGCTGAACTTGTTCTATAGGTTTGGCATTTGTCAAGTCGGGTCAGTGGGAACTTATCGGGACCATTAGGACAAATCGAGACATACGAGACATACGAAGTCATATTACGAAAATTTCAGTCGGAATTGAAATTTGAATGTTCCCAACACTTTCCAATTGTGTTACAAATTTCTTGAATTACCCAGCTGTACTCGTTCTGTTTTTTGGCATTTGTCAAGTCGGGTCATTAAGGACAAATCGGGAACATTAGGATAAGTCGAGACATACGAAGCACAGTAGGGCGAAGTCAAATTACTAAAATCTCAGTCGGAATTGAAATTGGAATTGTTTCCCAACATTTTCCAATTGTGTTAAAAATTTCTTGTTTTACCCTGCTGGACTTATTCTATAGTTTTGGCATATGTCAAATCGGGTCAGTAGGGACCATTAGAACAAGTCGAGACATACGAAGCACAAAAGGGCGAAGTCAAATTACTAAAATCTCAGTCGGAATTGAAGTTTTAATTGTTCCCCAACATTTTCCAATTGTGCTAAAAATTTCTTGTTTTACCCAGCTGAACTTGTCCTGTTTTTTGGCATTTGTCAAGTCGGGTCATTAAGGACAAATCGGAAACATTAGGACAAGTCGAGACATTGATATATGCAAAGCACAGCAGGGCGAAGTCAAATTACGAAATTCTCAGTCGGAATTGAAATTGGACTTGTTTCCCAACATTTTCCAATTGTGTTACAAATTTCTTGTTTTACCCTGCTGGACTTGTTCTGTAGGTTTGGCATTTGTCAAGTCGGGTCAGTGGGAACATATCGGGACCATTAGGTCAAGTCAAGACATACGAAGCACAGCAGGGCGAAGTCATATTACGAAAATCTCAGTCGGAATTGAAATTTGAATGTTCCCAACACTTTCCAATTGTGTTACAAATTTCTTGAATTACCCAGCTGGACTCGTTCTGTTTTTTGGCATTTGTCAAATCGGGTTATTAAGGAAAAATCGGGAACATTAGGACAAGTCGAGACATACGAAGCACAGCAGGGCGAAGTCAAATTACTAAAATCTCAGTCGGAATTGAAGTTTTAATTGTTCCCCAACATTTTCCAATTGTGCTACAAATTTCTTGTTTTACCCAGCTTAACTTCTTCTGTAGTTTTGGCATTCGTCAAGTTAGGTCAGTGGGGAAAAATCGGAAACATTAGTTCAAGTTGATATATACGAAGCACAGCAGGGCGAAGTCAAATTACGAAAATCTCAGTCGGAATTGAAATTAGAATTGTTCCCAATTGAAGTTTTAATTGTTCCCCAACATTTTCCAATTGTGCTACAAATTTCTTGTTTTACCCAGCTTGACTTGTTCTGTAGTTTTGGCATTCGTCAAGTTAGGTCAGTGGGGAAAAATCGGGAACATTAGTACAAGTTGATATATACGAAGCACAGCAGGGCGAAGTCAAATTACGAAAGTCTCAGTCGGAATTGAAATAGGAATTGTTTCCCAACATTTTCCAATTGTGTTAAAAATTTCTTGTTTTACCCAGCTGGACTTGTCCTGTATTTTGGCATTTGTCAAGTCGGGTCATCAAGCACAAATCGGGACCATTAGGACAAGTCGAGACATACGAAGCACAGCAGGGCTAAGTCAATTTACGAATATCCCAGTCGGAATTGAAATTAGAATTGTTCCACAACAATTTCCTATTACGTTACAAATTTCTTGTTTTACCCAGCTGAACTTGTTCTATAGGTTTGGCATTTGTCAAGTCGGGTCAGTGGGAACATATCGGGACCTTTAGGACAAATCGAGACATACGAAGCACAGCAGGGCGAAGTCATATTACGAAAATCTCAGTCGGAATTGAAATTTGAATGTTCCCAACACTTTCCAATTGTGTTACAAATTTCTTGAATTACCCAGCTGTACTCGTTCTGTTTTTTGGCATTTGTCAAATCGGGACATTAAGGACAAATCGGGAACATTAGGACAAGTCGAGACATACGAAGCACAGCAGGGCGAAGTCAAATTACTAAAATCTCAGTCGGAATTGAAGTTTTAATTGTTCCCCAACATTTTCCAATTGTGCTACAAATTTCTTGTTTTACCCAGCTTGACTAGTTCTGTAGTTTTGGCATTCGTCAAGTTTGGTCAGTGGGGAAAAATCGGGAACATTAGTACAAGTTGATATATACGAAGCACAGCAGGGCGAAGTCAAATTACGAAAATCTCAGTCGGAATTGAAATTAGAATTGTTCCCCTACATTTTCCTATTGTGCTACAAATTTCTTGTTTTACCCAGCTGTACTCGTTCTGTTTTTTGGCATTTGTCAAGTCGGGTCATTAAGGACAAATCGGGATTATTAGGACAAGTCGAGACATACGAAGCACAGCAGGGCGAAGTCAAATTACTAAAATCTCAGTCGGAATTTAAATTTGAATGTTCCCAACACTTTCCAATTGTGTTACAAATTTCTTGTTTTACCCAGCTTGACTTGTTCTGTAGTTTTGGCATTCGTCAAGTTAGGTCAGTGGGGAAAAATCGGAAACATTAGTTCAAGTTGATATATACGAAGCACAGCAGGGCGAAGTCATATTACGAAAATATCAGTCGGAATTGAAATTTGAATGTTCCCAACACTTTCCAATTGTGTTACAAATTTCTTGAATTACCCAGCTGTACTCGTTCTGTTTTTTGGCATTTGTCAAATCGGGACATTAAGGACAAATCGGGAACATTGGGACAAGTCGAGACATACGAAGCACAGTAGGGCGAAGTCAATTTACGAATATCCCAGTCGGAATTGAAATTAGAATTGTTCCACAACAATTTCCTATTACGTTACAAATTTCTTGTTTTACCCAGCTGAACTTGTTCTGTAGTTTTGGCATTCGTCAAGTTAGGTCAGTAGGGAAAAATCGGGAACATTAGTACAAGTTGATATATGCACAGCAGGGCGAAGTCAAATTACGAAAATCTCAGTCGGAATTGAAATTTGAATTGTTCCCCTACATTTTCCAATTGTGCTACAAATTTCTTGTTTTACCCAGCTGGACTTGTCCTGTATTTTGTCATTTGTCAAGTCGGGTCATCAAGCACAAATCGGGACCATTAGGACAAGTCGAGACATACGAAGCACAGCAGGGCTAAGTCAATTTACAAATATCCCAGTCGGAATTGAAATTAGAATTGTTCCACAACAATTCCTATTACGTTACAAATTTCTTGTTTTACCCAGCTGAACTTGTTCTATAGGTTTGGCATTTGTCAAGTCGGGTCAGTGGGAACATATCGGGACCTTTAGGACAAATCGAGACATACGAAGCACAGCAGGGCGAAGTCATATTACGAAAATCTCAGTCGGAATTGAAATTTGAATGTTCCCAACACTTTCCAATTGTGTTACAAATTTCTTGAATTACCCAGCTGTACTCGTTCTGTTTTTTGACATTTGTCAAGTCGGGTCATTAAGGACAAATCGGGAACATTAGGACAAGTCGAGACATACGAAGCACAGTAGGGCGAAGTCAAATTACGAAAATCTCAGTCGGAATTGAAATTTGAATTGTTCCCCTACATTTTCCAATTGTGTTACAAATTTCTTGTTTTACCCAGCTGAACTTGTTCTGTAGTTTTGGCATTCGTCAAGTTAGGTCAGTAGGGAAAAATCGGGAACATTAGTACAAGTTGATATATGCACAGCAGGGCGAAGTCAAATTACGAAAATCTCAGTCGGAATTGAAATTTGAATTGTTCCCCTACATTTTCCAATTGTGCTACAAATTTCTTGTTTTACCCAGCTGGACTTGTTCTGTAGTTTTGGCATTCGTCAAGTTAGGTCAGTAGGGAAAAATCGGGAACATTAGTACAAGTTGATATATGCAGAGCAAGGCGAAGTCAAATTACTAAAATCTCAGTCGGAATTGAAGTTTTAATTGTTCCCCAACATTTTCCAATTGTGCTACAAATTTCTTGTTTTACCCAGCTTGACTAGTTCTGTAGTTTTGGCATTCGTCAAGTTAGGTCAGTGGGGAAAAATCGGGAACATTAGTACAAGTTGATATATACGAAGCATAGCAGGGCGAAGTCAAATTACGAAAATCTCAGTCGGAATTGAAATTAGAATTGTTCCCCTACATTTTCCTATTGTGCTACAAATTTCTTGTTTTACCCAGCTGGACTTGTCCTGTATTTTGGCATTTGTCAAGTCGGGTCATCAAGCACAAATCGGGACCATTAGGACAAGTCGAGACATACGAAGCACAGCAGGGCGAAGTCAAATTACTAAAATCTCAGTCGGAATTGAAGTTTTAATTGTTCCCCAACATTTTCCAATTGTGCTACAAATTTCTTGTTTTAACCAGCTTGACTTGTTCTGTAGTTTTGGCATTCGTCAAGTTAGGTCAGTGGGGAAAAATCGGGAACATTAGTACAAGTTGATATATACGAAGCACAGCAGGGCGAAGTCAAATTACGAAAATCTCAGTCGGAATTGAAATTGGAATTGTTTCCCAACATTTTCCAATTGTGTTAAAAATTTCTTGTTTTACCCTGCTGGACTTATTCTATAGTTTTGGCATATGTCAAATCGGGTCAGTAGGGACCATTAGAACAAGTCGAGACATACGAAGCACAAAAGGGCTAAGTCAATTTACGAAAATCCCAGTCGGAATTGAAATTAGAATTGTTCCACAACAATTTCCTATTGTGTTACAAATTTCTTGTTTTACCCAGCTGGACTTGTCCTGTATTTTGGCATTTGTCAAGTCGGGTCATCAAGCACAAATCGGGACCATTAGGACAAGTCGAGACATACGAAGCACAGCAGGGCTAAGTCAATTTACGAATATCCCAGTCGGAATTGAAATTAGAATTGTTCCACAACAATTTCCTATTATGTTACAAATTTCTTGTTTTACCCAGCTGAACTTGTTCTATAGGTTTGGCATTTGTCAAGTCGGGTCAGTGGGAACTTATCGGGACCATTAGGACAAATCGAGACATACGAAGCACAGCAGGGCGAAGTCATATTACGAAAATATCAGTCGGAATTGAAATTTGAATTGTTCCCCTACATTTTCCAATTGTGCTACAAATTTCTTGTTTTACCCAGCTGGACTTGTTCTGTAGTTTTGGCATTCGTCAAGTTAGGTCAGTAGGGACAAATCGGGAACATCAGTACAAGTTGATATATGCACAGCAGGGCGAAGTCAAATTACTAAAATCTCAGTCGGAATTGAAGTTTTAATTGCTCCCCAACATTTTCCAATTGTGCTACAAATTTCTTGTTTTACCCAGCTTGACTTGTTCTGTAGTTTTGGCATTCGTCAAGTTAGGTCAGTAGGGAAAAATCGGGAACATTGGTACAAGTTGATATATGCACAGCAGGGCGAAGTCAAATTACGAAAATCTCAGTCGGAATTGAAATTTGAATTGTTCCCCTACATTTTCCAATTGTGCTACAAATTTCTTGTTTTACCCAGCTAGACTTGTCCTGTATTTTGGCATTTGTCAAGTCGGGTCATCAAGCACAAATCGGGACCATTAGGACAAGTCGAGACATACGAAGCACAGCAGGGCTAAGTCAATTTACGAATATCCCAGTCGGAATTGAAATTAGAATTGTTCCACAACAATTTCCTATTACGTTACAAATTTCTTGTTTTACCCAGCTGAACTTGTTCTATAGGTTTGGCATTTGTCAAGTCGGGTCAGTGGGAACATATCGGGACCTTTAGGACAAATCGAGACCTACGAAGCACAGCAGGGCGAAGTCATATTACGAAAATCTCAGTCGGAATTGAAATTTGAATGTTCCCAACACTTTCCAATTGTGTTACAAATTTCTTGAATTACCCAGCTGTACTCGTTCTGTTTTTTGGCATTTGTCAAATCGGGACATTAAGGACAAATCGGGAACATTAGGACAAGTCGAGACATACGAAGCACAGCAGGGCGAAGTCAAATTACTAAAATCTCAGTCGGAATTGAAGTTTTAATTGTTCCCCAACATTTTCCAATTGTGCTACAAATTTCTTGTTTTACCCAGCTTGACTAGTTCTGTAGTTTTGGCATTCGTCAAGTTTGGTCAGTGGGGAAAAATCGGGAACATTAGTACAAGTTGATATATACGAAGCACAGCAGGGCGAAGTCAAATTACGAAAATCTCAGTCGGAATTGAAATTAGAATTGTTCCCCTACATTTTCCTATTGTGCTACAAATTTCTTGTTTTACCCAGCTGGACTTGTCCTGTATTTTGGCATTTGTCAAGTCGGGTCATCAAGCACAAATCGGGACCATTAGGACAAGTCGAGACATACGAAGCACAGCAGGGCGAAGTCAAATTACTAAAATCTCAGTCGGAATTGAAGTTTTAATTGTTCCCCAACATTTTCCAATTGTGCTACAAATTTCTTGTTTTACCCAGCTTGACTTGTTCTGTAGTTTTGGCATTCGTCAAGTTGGGTCAGTGGGGAAAAATCGGGAACATAAGTACAAGTTGATATATACGAAGCACAGTAGGGCGAAGTCATATTACGAAAATCTCAGTCGGAATTTAAATTTGAATGTTCCCAACACTTTCCAATTGTGTTACAAATTTCTTGAATTACCCAGCTGTACTCGTTCTGTTTTTTGGCATTTGTCAAGTCGGGTCATTAAGGACAAATCGGGAACATTAGGACAAGTCGAGACATACGAAGCACAGCAGGGCGAAGTCAAATTACTAAAATCTCAGTCGGAATTGAAATTTTAATTGTTCCCCAACATTTTTCAATTGTGCTTCAAATTTCTTGTTTTACCCAGCTTGACTTGTTCTGTAGTTTTGGCATTCGTCAAGTTGGGTCAGTGGGGAAAAATCGGGAACATAAGTACAAGTTGATATATACGAAGCACAGCAGGGCGAAGTCAAATTACGAAAATCTCAGTCGGAATTGAAATTTGAATTGTTCCCCTACATTTTCCAATTGTGCTACAAATTTCTTGTTTTACCCAGCTGGACTTGTCCTGTATTTTGGCATTTGTCAAGTCGGGTCATCAAGCACAAATCGGGACCATTAGGACAAGTCGAGACATACGAAGCACAGCAGGGCGAAGTCATATTACGAAAATCTCAGTCGGAATTGAAATTTGAATGTTCCCAACACTTTCCAATTGTGTTACAAATTTCTTGAATTACCCAGCTGGACTTGTTCTGTATTTTGTCATTTGACAAGTCAGGTCATCAAGCACAAATCGGGACCATTAGGACAAGTCGAGACATACGAAGCACAGCAGGGCTAAGTCAATTTACGAATATCCCAGTCGGAATTGAAATTAGAATTGTTTCCCAACATTTTCCAATTGTGTTAAAAATTTCTTGTCTTTCCCTGCTGGACTTATTCTATAGTTTTGGCATATGTCAAATCGGGTCAGTAGGGACCATTAGAACATGTCGAGACATTCGAAGCACAAAAGGGCTAAGTCAATTTACGAAAATCCCAGTCGGAATTGAAATTAGAATTGTTCCACAACAATTTCCTATTGTGTTACAAATTTCTTGTTTTACCCAGCTGGACTTGTCCTGTATTTTGGCATTTGTCAAGTCGGGTCATCAAGCACAAATCGGGACCATTAGGACAAGTCGAGACATACGAAGCACAGCAGGGCTAAGTCAATTTACGAATATCCCAGTCGGAATTGAAATTAGAATTGTTCCACAACAATTTCCTATTATGTTACAAATTTCTTGTTTTACCCAGCTGAACTTGTTCTATAGGTTTGGCATTTGTCAAGTCCGGTCAGTGGGAACTTATCGGGACCATTAGGACAAATCGAGACATACGAGACATACGAAGTCATATTACGAAAATATCAGTCGGAGTTGAAATTTGAATGTTCCCAACACTTTCCAATTGTGTTACAAATTTCTTGAATTACCCAGCTGTACTCGTTCTGTTTTTTGGCATTTGTCAAGTCGGGTCATTAAGGACAAATCGGGAACATTAGGATAAGTCGAGACATACGAAGCACAGTAGGGCGAAGTCAAATTACTAAAATCTCAGTCGGAATTGAAATTGGAATTGTTTCCCAACATTTTCCAATTGTGTTAAAAATTTCTTGTCTTTCCCTGCTGGACTTATTCTATAGTTTTGGCATATGTCAAATCGGGTCAGTAGGGACCATTAGAACAAGTCGAGACATTCGAAGCACAAAAGGGCTAAGTCAATTTACGAAAATCCCAGTCGGAATTGAAATTAGAATTGTTCCACAACAATTTCCTATTGTGTTACAAATTTCTTGTTTTACCCAGCTGGACTTGTCCTGTATTTTGGCATTTGTCAAGTCGGGTCATCAAGCACAAATCGGGACCATTAGGACAAGTCGAGACATACGAAGCACAGCAGGGCTAAGTCAATTTACGAATATCCCAGTCGGAATTGAAATTAGAATTGTTCCACAACAATTTCCTATTATGTTACAAATTTCTTGTTTTACCCAGCTGAACTTGTTCTATAGGTTTGGCATTTGTCAAGTCCGGTCAGTGGGAACTTATCGGGACCATTAGGACAAATCGAGACATACGAAGCACGGCAGGGCGAAGTCATATTACGAAAATATCAGTCGGAATTGAAATTTGAATTGTTCCCCTACATTTTCCAATTGTGCTACAAATTTCTTGTTTTACCCAGCTGGACTTGTTCTGTAGTTTTGGCATTCGTCAAGTTAGGTCAGTAGGGACAAATCGGGAACATCAGTACAAGTTGATATATGCACAGCAGGGCGAAGTCAAATTACTAAAATCTCAGTCGGAATTGAAGTTTTAATTGCTCCCCAACATTTTCCAATTGTGCTACAAATTTCTTGTTTTACCCAGCTTGACTTGTTCTGTAGTTTTGGCATTCGTCAAGTTAGGTCAGTAGGGAAAAATCGGGAACATTGGTACAAGTTGATATATGCACAGCAGGGCGAAGTCAAATTACGAAAATCTCAGTCGGAATTGAAATTTGAATTGTTCCCCTACATTTTCCAATTGTGCTACAAATTTCTTGTTTTACCCAGCTGGACTTGTCCTGTATTTTGGCATTTGTCAAGTCGGGTCATCAAGCACAAATCGGGACCATTAGGACAAGTCGAGACATTGATATATACAAAGCACAGCAGGGCGAAGTCAAATTACGAAATTCTCAGTCGGAATTGAAATTGGAATTGTTTCCCAACATTTTCCAATTGTGTTACAAATTTCTTGTTTTACCCTGCTGGACTTGTTCTGTAGGTTTGGCATTTGTCAAGTCGGGTCAGTGGGAACATATCGGGACCATTAGGTCAAGTCAAGACATACGAAGCACAGCAGGGCGAAGTCATATTACGAAAATCTCAGTCGGAATTGAAATTTGAATGTTCCCAACACTTTCCAATTGTGTTACAAATTTCTTGAATTACCCAGCTGGACTCGTTCTGTTTTTTGGCATTTGTCAAATCGGGTCATTAAGGACAAATCGGGAACATTAGGACAAGTCGAGACATACGAAGCACAGCAGGGCGAAGTCAAATTACTAAAATCTCAGTCGGAATTGAAGTTTTAATTGTTCCCCATCAATTTCCAATTGTGCTACAAATTTCTTGTTTTACCCAGCTTGACTTGTTCTGTAGTTTTGGCATTCGTCAAGTTAGGTCAGTGGGGAAAAATCGGAAACATTAGTTCAAGTTGATATATACGAAGCACAGCAGGGCGAAGTCAAATTACGAAAATCTCAGTCGGAATTGAAATTTGAATTGTTCCCCTACATTTTCCAATTGTGCTACAAATTTCTTGTTTTACCCAGCTGGACTTGTCCTGTATTTTGGCATTTGTCAAGTCGGGTCATCAAGCACAAATCGGGACCATTAGGACAAGTCGAGACATACGAAGCACAGCAGGGCGAAGTCATATTACGAAAATCTCAGTCGGAATTGAAATTTGAATGTTCCCAACACTTTCCAATTGTGTTACAAATTTCTTGAATTACCCAGCTGGACTTGTTCTGTATTTTGTCATTTGACAAGTCAGGTCATCAAGCACAAATCGGGACCATTAGGACAAGTCGAGACATACGAAGCACAGCAGGGCTAAGTCAATTTACGAATATCCCAGTCGGAATTGAAATTAGAATTGTTCCACAACAAATTCCTATTGTGTTACAAATTTCTTGTTTTACCCAGCTGGACTTGTCCTGTATTTTGGCATTTGTCAAGTCGGGTCATCAAGCACAAATCGGGACCATTAGGACAAGTCGAGACATACGAAGCACAGCAGGGCTAAGTCAATTTACGAATATCCCAGTCGGAATTGAAATTAGAATTTTTCCACAACAATTTCCTATTATGTTACAAATTTCTTGTTTTACCCAGCTGAACTTGTTCTATAAGTTTGGCATTTGTCAAGTCGGGTCAGTGGGAACTTATCGGGACCATTAGGACAAATCGAGACATACGAGACATACGAAGTCATATTACGAAAATATCAGTCGGAATTGAAATTTGAATGTTTCCAACACTTTCCAATTGTGTTACAAATTTCTTGAATTACCCAGCTGTACTCGTTCTGTTTTTTGGCATTTGTCAAGTCGGGTCATTAAGGACAAATCGGGAACATTAGGATAAGTCGAGACATACGAAGCACAGTAGTGCGAAGTCAAATTACTAAAATCTCAGTCGGAATTGAAATTGGAATTGTTTCCCAACATTTTCCAATTGTGTTAAAAATTTCTTGTTTTACCCTGCTGGACTTATTCTATAGTTTTGGCATATGTCAAATCGGGTCAGTAGGGACCATTAGAACAAGTCGAGACATACGAAGCACAAAAGGGCTAAGTCAATTTACGAAAATCCCAGTCGGAATTGAAATTAGAATTGTTCCACAACAATTTCCTATTGTGTTACAAATTTCTTGTTTTACCCAGCTGGACTTGTCCTGTATTTTGGCATTTGTCAAGTCGGGTCATCAAGCACAAATCGGGACCATTAGGACAAGTCGAGACATACGAAGCACAGCAGGGCTAAGTCAATTTACGAATATCCCAGTCGGAATTGAAATTAGAATTGTTCCACAACAATTTCCTATTATGTTACAAATTTCTTGTTTTACCCAGCTGAACTTGTTTTATAGGTTTGGCATTTGTCAAGTCGGGTCAGTGGGAACTTATCGGGACCATTAGGACAAATCGAGACATACGAAGCACAGCAGGGCGAAGTCATATTACGAAAATATCAGTCGCAATTGAAATTTGAATGTTCCCAACACTTTCCAATTGTGTTACAAATTTCTTGAATTACCCAGCTGTACTCGTTCTGTTTTTTGGCATTTGTCAAGTCGGGTCATTAAGGACAAATCGGGAACATTAGGACAAGTCGAGACATACGAAGCACAGTAGGGCGAAGTCAAATTACTAAAATCTCGTCGGAATTGAAATTGGAAATGTTTCCCAACATTTTCCAATTGTGTTAAAAATTTCCTGTTTTACCCTGCTGGACTTATTCTATAGTTTTGGCATATGTCAAATCGGGTCAGTAGGGACCATTAGAACAAGTCGAGACATACGAAGCACAAAAGGGCGAAGTCAAATTACTAAAATCTCAGTCGGAATTGAAGTTTTAATTGTTCCCCAACATTTTCCAATTGTGCTACAAATTTCTTGTTTTACCCAGCTTGACTTGTTCTGTAGTTTTGGCATTCGTCAAGTTAGGTCAGTGGGAAAAATCGGGAACAATAGTACAAGTTGATATATACGAAGCACAGCAGGGCGAAGTCAAATTACGAAAATCTCAGTCGGAATTGAAATTAGAATTGTTCCCAATTGAAGTTTTAATTGTTCCCCAACATTTTCCAATTGTGCTACAAATTTCTTGTTTTACCCAGCTTGACTTGTTCTGTAGTTTTGGCATTCGTCAAGTTAGGTCAGTGGGGAAAAATCGGGAACATTAGTACAAGTTGATATATACGAAGCACAGCAGGGCGAAGTCAAATTACGAAAATCTCAGTCGGAATTGAAATTGGAATTGTTTCCCAACATTTTCCAATTGTGTTAAAAATTTCTTGTTTTACCCAGCTGAACTTGTTCTGTTTTTTGGCATTTGTCAAGTCGGGTCATTAAGGACAAATCGGGAACATTAGGACAAGTCGAGACATACGAAGCACAGTAGGGCGAAGTCAATTTACGAATATCCCAGTCGGAATTGAAATTAGAATTGTTCCACAACAATTTCCTATTACGTTACAAATTTCTTGTTTTACCCAGCTGAACTTGTTCTGTAGTTTTGGCATTCGTCAAGTTAGGTCGGTAGGGAAAAATCGGGAACATTAGTACAAGTTGATATATGCTCAGCAGGGCGAAGTCAAATTACGAAAATCTCAGTCGGAATTGAAATTTGAATTGTTCCCCTACATTTTCCAATTGTGCTACAAATTTCTTGTTTTACCCAGCTGGACTTGTTCTGTAGTTTTGGAATTCGTCAAGTTAGGTCAGTAGGGAAAAATCGGGAACATTAGTACAAGTTGATATATGCACAGCAGGGCGAAGTCAAATTACTAAAATCTCAGTCGGAATTGAAGTTTTAATTGCTCCCCAACATTTTCCAATTGCGCTACAAATTTCTTGTTTTACCCAGCTTGACTTGTTCTGTAGTTTTGGCATTCGTCAAGTTAGGTCAGTAGGGAAAAATCGGGAACATTAGTACAAGTTGATATATGCACAGCAGGGCGAAGTCAAATTACGAAAATCTCAGTCGGAATTGAAATTTGAATTGTTCCCCTACATTTTCCAATTGTGCTACAAATTTCTTGTTTTACCCAGCTGGACTTGTCCTGTATTTTGGCATTTGTCAAGTCGGGTCATCAAGCACAAATCGGGACCATTAGGACAAGTCGAGACATACGAAGCACAGCAGGGCTAAGTCATATTACGAAAATCTCAGTCGGAATTGAAATTTGAATGTTCCCAACACTTTCCAATTGTGTTACAAATTTCTTGAATTACCCAGCTGGACTTGTTCTGTATTTTGTCATTTGACAAGTCAGGTCATCAAGCACAAATCGGGACCATTAGGACAAGTCGAGACATACGAAGCACAGCAGGGCTAAGTCAATTTACGAATATCCCAGTCGGAATTGAAATTAGAATTGTTCCACAACAAATTCCTATTATGTTACAAATTTCTTGTTTTACCCAGCTGAACTTGTTCTATAGGTTTGGCATTTGTCAAGTCGGGTCAGTGGGAACTTATCGGGACCATTAGGACAAATCGAGACATACGAGACATACGAAGTCATATTACGAAAATATCAGTCGGAATTGAAATTTGAATGTTCCCAACACTTTCCAATTGTGTTACAAATTTCTTGAATTACCCAGCTGTACTCGTTCTGTTTTTTGGCATTTGTCAAGTCGGGTCATTAAGGACAAATCAACATTAGGATAAGTCGAGACATACGAAGCACAGTAGGGCGAAGTCAAATTACTAAAATCTCAGTCGGAATTGAAATTGGAATTGTTTCCCAACATTTTCCAATTGTGTTAAAACTTTCTTGTTTTACCCTGCTGGACTTATTCTATAGTTTTGGCATATGTCAAATCGGGTCAGTAGGGACCATTAGAACAAGTCGAGACATACGAAGCACAAAAGGGCTAAGTCAATTTACGAAAATCCCAGTCGGAATTGAAATTAGAATTGTTCCACAACAATTTCCTATTGTGTTACAAATTTCTTGTTTTACCCAGCTGGACTTGTCCTGTATTTTGGCATTTGTCAAGTCGGGTCATCAAGCACAAATCGGGACCATTAGGACAAGTCGAGACATACGAAGCACAGCAGGGCTAAGTCAATTTACGAATATCCCAGTCGGAATTGAAATTAGAATTGTTCCACAACAATTTCCTATTATGTTACAAATTTCTTGTTTTACCCAGCTGAACTTGTTTTATAGGTTTGGCATTTGTCAAGTCGGGTCAGTGGGAACTTATCGGGACCATTAGGACAAATCGAGACATACGAAGCACAGCAGGGCGAAGTCATATTACGAAAATATCAGTCGGAATTGAAATTTGAATGTTCCCAACACTTTCCAATTGTGTTACAAATTTCTTGAATTACCCAGCTGTACTCGTTCTGTTTCTTGGCATTTGTCAAGTCGGGTCATTAAGGACAAATCGGGAACATTAGGACAAGTCGAGACATACGAAGCACAGTAGGGCGAAGTCAAATTACTAAAATCTCAGTCGGAATTGAAATTGGAATTGTTTCCCATTTTCCAATTGTGTTAAAAATTTCTTGTTTTACCCTGCTGGACTTATTCTATAGTTTTGGCATGTGTCAAATCGGGTCAGTGGGACCATTAGAACAAGTCGAGACATGCGAAGCACAAAAGAGCTAGTCAATTTACGAAAATCCCAGTCGGAATTGAAATTAGAATTGTTCCACAACAATTTCCTATTGTGTTAAAAATTTCCTGTTTTACCCTGCTGGACTTATTCTATAGTTTTGGCATATGTCAAATCGGGTCAGTAGGGACCATTAGAACAAGTCGAGACATACGAAGCACAAAAGGGCGAAGTCAAATTACTAAAATCTCAGTCGGAATTGAAGTTTTAATTGTTCCCCAACATTTTCCAATTGTTCTACAAATTTCTTGTTTTACCCAGCTTGACTTGTTCTGTAGTTTTGGCATTCGTCAAGTTAGGTCAGTGGGAAAAATCGGGAACAATAGTACAAGTTGATATATACGAAGCACAGCAGGGCGAAGTCAAATTACGAAAATCTCAGTCGGAATTGAAATTTGAATTGTTCCCCTACATTTTCCAATTGTGCTACAAATTTCTTGTTTTACCCAGCTGGACTTGTCCTGTTTTTTGGCATTTGTCAAGTCGGGTCATTAAGGACAAATCGGAAACATTAGGACAAGTCGAGACATTGATATATGCAAAGCACAGCAGGGCGAAGTCAAATTACGAAATTCTCAGTCGGAATTGAAATTGGAATTGTTTCCCAACATTTTCCAATTGTGTTACAAATTTCTTGTTTTACCCTGCTGGACTTGTTCTGTAGGTTTGGCATTTGTCAAGTCGGGTCAGTGGGAACATATCGGGAACATTAGGACAAGTCGAGACATACGAAGCACAGCAGGGCGAAGTCAAATTACTAAAATCTCAGTCGGAATTGAAGTTTTAATTGTTCCCCAACATTTTCCAATTGTGCTACAAATTTCTTGTATAACCCAGCTGGACTTGTTCTGTATTTTGGCATTTATCAAGTCGGGTCATCAAGGACAAATCGGGACCATTAGGACAAGTCGAGACATACGAAGCACAGCATGGCAAGTCAATTTAAAAAAATCCCAGTCGGAATTGAAATTAGATTTGTTCCCCAACATTTTCCTATTGTGTTACAAATTTCTTGTTTAACCCAGCTGGATTTGTTCTGTAGTTTTGGCATTTGTCAAGTCGGGTCATTAAGGACAAATCGGGAACATTAGGACAAGTCGAGACATACGAAGCACAGTAGGGCGAGGTCATATTACGAAAATCTCAGTCGGAATTGAAATTTGAATGTTCCCAACTTTTTCCAATTGTGTTACAAATTTCGTGAATTCCCCAGCTGGACTCGTTCTGTTTTTTGGCATTTGTCAAGTCGGGTCATTAAGGACAAATCGGGAACATTAGGACAAGTTGAGACATACGAAGCACAGCAGGGCGAAGTCAAATTACTAAAATCCCAGTCGGAATAGAAATTAGAATTGTTCCCCAACATTTTCCTATTGTGTTACTGAATTACCCAGCTGTACTCGTTCTGTTTTTTTGGCATTTTTCAAGTCGGGTCTTTAAGGACAAATCGGGACCATTCGGACTAGACGAGACGTACTAAGCACAGCAGGGCGAAGTCAAATCGGAAATTTCGGAATTGAAATTTGAATTGTTCCCCATCATTTTCCAATTGTGCTACAAATTTCTTGTTTTACCCAGCTGGGCTTGTCCTGTATTTTGGCATTTGTCAAGTCGGGTCATCAAGGACAAATCGGGACCATTAGGACAAGTCGAGACATACGAAGCACAGCATGGCAAGTCAATTTACGAAAATCCCAGTCGGAATTGAAATTAAATTTGTTCCCCAACATTTTCCTATTGTGTTACAAATTTCTTGTTTAACCCAGCTGGATTTGTTCTGTAGTTTTGGCATTTGTCAAGTCGGGTCATTAAGGACAAATCGGGAACATTAGGACAAGTCGAGACATACGAAGCACAGCAGGGCGAAGTCATATTACGAAAATCTCAGTCGGAATTGAAATTTGAATGTTCCCAACTTTTTCCAATTGTGTTACAAATTTCGTGAATTCCCCAGCTGGACTCGTTCTGTTTTTTGGCATTTGTCAAGTCGGGTCATTAAGGACAAATCGGGAACATTAGGACAAGTTGAGACATACGAAGCACAGCAGGGCGAAGTCAAATTACGAAAATCCCAGTCGGAATTGAAATTAGATTTGTTCCCCAACATTTTCCTATTGTGTTACAAATTTCTTGTTCAACCCAGCTGGACTTGTTCTGTAGTTTTGGCATTTGTCAAGTCGGGTCATTAAGGACAAATCGGGAACATTAGGACAAGTCGAGACATACGAAGCACAGCAGGGTGAAGTCAAATTACTAAAATCTCAGTCGGAATTGAAATTTTAATTGTTCCCCAACATTTTCCAATTGTGCTACAAATTTCTTGTTTTACCCAGCTTGACTTGTTCTGTAGTTTTGGCATTCGTCAAGTTAGGTCAGTGGGGAAAAATCGGGAACATTAGTACAAGTTGATATATACGAAGCACAGCAGGGCGAAGTCAAATTACGAAAATCTCAGTCGGAATTGAAATTGGAATTGTTTCCCAACATTTTCCAATTGTGTTAAAAATTTCTTGTTTTACCCTGCTGGACTTATTCTATAGTTTTGGCATATGTCAAATCGGGTCAGTAGGGACCATTAGAACAAGTCGAGACATACGAAGCACAAAAGGGCTAAGTCAATTTACGAAAATCCCAGTCGGAATTGAAATTAGAATTGTTCCACAACAATTTCCTATTGTGTTACAAATTTCTTGTTTTACCCAGCTGGACTTGTCCTGTATTTTGGCATTTGTCAAGTCGGGTCATCAAGCACAAATCGGGACCATTAGGACAAGTCGAGACATACGAAGCACAGCAGGACTAAGTCAATTTACGAATATCCCAGTCGGAATTGAAATTAGAATTGTTCCACAACAATTTCCTATTATGTTACAAATTTCTTGTTTTACCCAGCTGAACTTGTTCTATAGGTTTGGCATTTGTCAAGTCGGGTCAGTGGGAACTTATCGGGACCATTAGGACAAATCGAGACATACGAAGCACAGCAGGGCGAAGTCATATTACGAAAATATCAGTCGGAATTGAAATTTGAATGTTCCCAACACTTTCCAATTGTGTTACAAATTTCTTGAATTACCCAGCTGTACTCGTTCTGTTTTTTGGCATTTGTCAAATCGGGACATTAAGGACAAATCGGGAACATTAGGACAAGTCGAGATATACGAAGCACAGTAGGGCGAAGTCAATTTACGAATATCCCAGTCGGAATTGAAATTAGAATTGTTCCACAACAATTTCCTATTACGTTACAAATTTCTTGTTTTACCCAGCTGAACTTGTTCTGTAGTTTTGGCATTCGTCAAGTTAGGTCAGTAGGGAAAAATCGGGAACATTAGTACAAGTTGATATATGCACAGCAGGGCGAAGTCAAATTACGAAAATCTCAGTCGGAATTGAAATTTGAATTGTTCCCCTACATTTTCCAATTGTGCTACAAATTTCTTGTTTTACCCAGCTGGACTTGTTCTGTAGTTTTGGCATTCGTCAAGTTAGGTCAGTAGGGAAAAATCGGGAACATCAGTACAAGTTGATATATGCACAGCAGGGCGAAGTCAAATTACTAAATTCTCAGTCGGAATTGAAGTTTTAATTGCTCCCCAACATTTTCCAATTGTGCTACAAATTTTTTGTTTTACCCAGCTTGACTTGTTCTGTAGTTTTGGCATTCGTCAAGTTAGGTCAGTAGGGAAAAATCGGGAACATTAGTACAAGTTGATATATGCACAGCAGGGCGAAGTCAAATTACGAAAATCTCAGTCGGAATTGAAATTTGAATTGTTCCCCTACATTTTCCAATTGTGCTACAAATTTCTTGTTTTACCCAGCTGGACTTGTCCTGTATTTTGGCATTTGTCAAGTCGGGTCATCAAGCACAAATCGGGACCATTAGGACAAGTCGAGACATACGAAGCACAGCAGGGCTAAGTCAATTTACGAATATCCCAGTCGGAATTGAAATTAGAATTGTTCCACAACAATTTCCTATTACGTTACAAATTTCTTGTTTTACCCAGCTGAACTTGTTCTATAGGTTTGGCATTTGTCAAGTCGGGTCAGTGGGAACATATCGGGACCTTTAGGACAAATCGAGACCTACGAAGCACAGCAGGGCGAAGTCATATTACGAAAATCTCAGTCGGAATTGAAATTTGAATGTTCCCAACACTTTCCAATTGTGTTACAAATTTCTTGAATTACCCAGCTGTACTCGTTCTGTGTTTTGGCATTTGTCAAATCGGGACATTAAGGACAAATCGGGAACATTAGGACAAGTCGAGACATACGAAGCACAGCAGGGCGAAGTCAAATTACTAAAATCTCAGTCGGAATTGAAGTTTTAATTGTTCCCCAACATTTTCCAATTGTGCTACAAATTTCTTGTTTTACCCAGCTTGACTAGTTCTGTAGTTTTGGCATTCGTCAAGTTTGGTCAGTGGGGAAAAATCGGGAACACTAGTACAAGTTGATATATACGAAGCACAGCAGGGCGAAGTCAAATTACGAAAATCTCAGTCGGAATTGAAGTTAGAATTGTTCCCCTACATTTTCCTATTGTGCTACAAATTTCTTGTTTTACCCAGCTGGACTTGTCCTGTATTTTGGCATTTGTCAAGTCGGGTCATCAAGCACAAATCGGGACCATTGGGACAAGTCGAGACATACGAAGCACAGCAGGGCGAAGTCAAATTACTAAAATCTCAGTCGGAATTGAAGTTTTAATTGTTCCCCAACATTTTCCAATTGTGCTACAAATTTCTTGTTTTACCCAGCTTGACTTGTTCTGTAGTTTTGGCATTCGTCAAGTTGGGTCAGTGGGGAAAAATCGGGAACATAAGTACAAGTTGATATATACGAAGCACAGTAGGGCGAAGTCATATTACGAAAATCTCAGTCGGAATTTAAATTTGAATGTTCCCAACACTTTCCAATTGTGTTACAAATTTCTTGAATTCCCCAGCTGGACTCGTTCTGTTTTTTGGCATTTGTCAAGTCGGGTCATTAAGGACAAATCGGAAACATTAGGACAAGTCGAGACATTGATATATACAAAGCACAGCAGGGCGAAGTCAAATTACGAAATTCTCAGTCGGAATTGAAATTGGAATTGTTTCCCAACATTTTCCAATTGTGTTACAAATTTCTTGTTTTACCCTGCTGGACTTGTTCTGTAGGTTTGGCATTTGTCAAGTCGGGTCAGTGGGAACATATCGGGACCATTAGGTCAAGTCAAGACATACGAAGCACAGCAGGGCGAAGTCATATTACGAAAATCTCAGTCGGAATTGAAATTTGAATGTTCCCAACACTTTCCAATTGTGTTACAAATTTCTTGTTTTACCCAGCTGAACTTGTTCTATAGGTTTGGCATTTGTCAAGTCGGGTCAGTGGGAACATATCGGGACCTTTAGGACAAATCGAGACCTACGAAGCACAGCAGGGCGAAGTCATATTACGAAAATCTCAGTCGGAATTGAAATTTGAATGTTCCCAACACTTTCCAATTGTGTTACAAATTTCTTGAATTACCCAGCTGTACTCGTTCTGTTTTTTGGCATTTGTCAAATCGGGACATTAAGGACAAATCGGGAACATTAGGACAAGTCGAGACATACGAAGCACAGCAGGGCGAAGTCAAATTACTAAAATCTCAGTCGGAATTGAAGTTTTAATTGTTCCCCAACATTTTCCAATTGTGCTACAAATTTCTTGTTTTACCCAGCTTGACTAGTTCTGTAGTTTTGGCATTCGTCAAGTTAGGTCAGTGGGGAAAAATCGGGAACATTAGTACAAGTTGATATATACGAAGCACAGCAGGGCGAAGTCAAATTACGAAAATCTCAGTCGGAATTGAAATTAGAATTGTTCCCCTACATTTTCCTATTGTGCTACAAATTTCTTGTTTTACCCAGCTGGACTTGTCCTGTATTTTGGCATTTGTCAAGTCGGGTCATCAAGCACAAATCGGGACCATTAGGACAAGTCGAGACATACGAAGCACAGCAGGGCGAAGTCAAATTACTAAAATCTCAGTCGGAATTGAAGTTTTAATTGTTCCCCAACATTTTCCAATTGTGCTACAAATTTCTTGTTTTACCCAGCTTGACTTGTTCTGTAGTTTTGGCATTCGTCAAGTTGGGTCAGTGGGGAAAAATCGGGAACATAAGTACAAGTTGATATATACGAAGCACAGTAGGGCGAAGTCATATTACGAAAATCTCAGTCGGAATTTATATTTGAATGTTCCTAACACTTTCCAATTGTGTTACAAATTTCTTGAATTACCCAGCTGTACTCGTTCTGTTTTTTGGCATTTGTCAAGTCGGGTCATTAAGGACAAATCGGGAACATTAGGACAAGTCGAGACATACGAAGCACAGCAGGGCGAAGTCAAATTACTAAAATCTCAGTCGGAATTGAAATTTTAATTGTTCCCCAACATTTTCCAATTGTGCTTCAAATTTCTTGTTTTACCCAGATTGACTTGTTCTGTAGTTTTGGCATTCGTCAAGTTGGGTCAGTGGGGAAAAATCGGGAACATAAGTACAAGTTGATATATACGAAGCACAGTAGGGCGAAGTCATATTACGAAAATCTCAGTCGGAATTTAAATTTGAATGTTCCCAACACTTTCCAATTGTGTTACAAATTTCTTGAATTCCCCAGCTGGACTCGTTCTGTTTTTTGGCATTTGTCAAGTCGGGTCATTAAGGACAAATCGGGAACATTAGGACAAGTCGAGACATACGAAGCACAGCAGGGCGAAGTCAAATTACTAAAATCTCAGTCGGAATTGAAATTTTAATTGTTCCCCAACATTTTTCAATTGTGCTTCAAATTTCTTGTTTTACCCAGATTGACTTGTTCTGTAGTTTTGGCATTCGTCAAGTTGGGTCAGTGGGGAAAAATCGGGAACATAAGTACAAGTTGATATATACGAAGCACAGTAGGGCGAAGTCATATTACGAAAATCTCAGTCGGTTAAATTTGAATGTTCCCAACACTTTCCAATTGTGTTACAAATTTCTTGAATTCCCCAGCTGGACTCGTTCTGTTTTTTGGCATTTGTCAAGTCGGGTCATTAAGGACAAATCGGAAACTTAGGACAAGTCGAGACATTGATATATACAAAGCACAGCAGGGCGAAGTCAAATTACGAAATTCTCAGTCGGAATTGAAATTGGAATTGTTTCCCAACATTTTCCAATTGTGTTACAAATTTCTTGTTTTACCCTGCTGGACTTGTTCTGTAGGTTTGGCATTTGTCAAGTCGGGTCAGTGGGAACATATCGGGACCATTAGGTCAAGTCAAGACATACGAAGCACAGCAGGGCGAAGTCATATTACGAAAATCTCAGTCGGAATTGAAATTTGAATGTTCCCAACACTTTCCAATTGTGTTACAAATTTCTTGAATTACCCAGCTGGACTCGTTCTGTTTTTTGGCATTTGTCAAGTCGGGTCAGTGGGAACATATCGGGACCTTTAGGACAAATCGAGACCTACGAAGCACAGCAGGGCGAAGTCATATTACGAAAATCTCAGTCGGAATTGAAATTTGAATGTTCCCAACACTTTCCAATTGTGTTACAAATTTCTTGAATTACCCAGCTGTACTCGTTCTGTTTTTTGGCATTTGTCAAATCGGGACATTAAGGACAAATCGGGAACATTAGGACAAGTCGAGACATACGAAGCACAGCAGGGCGAAGTCAAATTACTAAAATCTCAGTCGGAATTGAAGTTTTAATTGTTCCCCAACATTTTCCAATTGTGCTACAAATTTCTTGTTTTACCCAGCTTGACTTGTTCTGTAGTTTTGGCATTCGTCAAGTTAGGTCAGTGGGGAAAAATCGGGAACATTAGTACAAGTTGATATATACGAAGCACAGCAGGGCGAAGTCAAATTACGAAAATCTCAGTCGGAATTGAAATTGGAATTGTTTCCCAACATTTTCCAATTGTGTTAAAAATTTCTTGTTTTACCCTGCTGGACTTATTCTATAGTTTTGGCATATGTCAAATCGGGTCAGTAGGGACCATTAGAACAAGTCGAGACATACGAAGCACAAAAGGGCTAAGTCAATTTACGAAAATCCCAGTCGGAATTGAAATTAGAATTGTTCCACAACAATTTCCTATTGTGTTACAAATTTCTTGTTTTACCCAGCTGGACTTGTCCTGTATTTTGGCATTTGTCAAGTCGGGTCATCAAGCACAAATCGGGTCCATTAGGACAAGTCGAGACATACGAAGCACAGCAGGGCTAAGTCAATTTACGAATATCCCAGTCGGAATTGAAATTAGAATTGTTCCACAACAATTTCCTATTATGTTACAAATTTCTTGTTTTACCCAGCTGAACTTGTTCTATAGGTTTGGCATTTGTCAAGTCGGGTCAGTGGGAACTTATCGGGACCATTAGGACAAATCGAGACATACGAAGCACAGCAGGGCGAAGTCATATTACGAAAATATCAGTCGGAATTGAAATTTGAATTGTTCCCCTACATTTTCCAATTGTGCTACAAATTTCTTGTTTTACCCAGCTGGACTTGTTCTGTAGTTTTGGCATTCGTCAAGTTAGGTCAGTAGGGACAAATCGGGAACATCAGTACAAGTTGATATATGCACAGCAGGGCGAAGTCAAATTACGAAAATCTCAGTCGGAATTGAAATTTGAATTGTTCCCCTACATTTTCCAATTGTGCTACAAATTTCTTGTTTTACCCAGCTGGACTTGTCCTGTATTTTGGCATTTGTCAAGTCGGGTCATCAAGCACAAATCGGGACCATTAGGACAAGTCGAGACATACGAAGCACAGCAGGGCTAAGTCAATTTACGAATATCCCAGTCGGAATTGAAATTAGAATTGTTCCACAACAATTTCCTATTACGTTACAAATTTCTTGTTTTACCCAGCTGAACTTGTTCTATAGGTTTGGCATTTGTCAAGTCGTGTCAGTGGGAACTTATCGGGACCATTAGGACAAATCGAGACATACGAGACATACGAAGTCATATTACGAAAATTTCAGTCGGAATTGAAATTTGAATGTTCCCAACACTTTCCAATTGTGTTACAAATTTCTTGAATTACCCAGCTGTACTCGTTCTGTTTTTTGGCATTTGTCAAGTCGGGTCATTAAGGACAAATCGGGAACATTAGGACAAGTCGAGACATACGAAGCACAGCAGGGCGAAGTCAAATTACTAAAATCTCAGTCGGAATTGAAATTTTAATTGTTCCCCAACATTTTCCAATTGTGCTTCAAATTTCTTGTTTTACCCAGATTGACTTGTTCTGTAGTTTTGGCATTCGTCAAGTTGGGTCAGTGGGGAAAAATCGGGAACATAAGTACAAGTTGATATATACGAAGCACAGTAGGGCGAAGTCATATTACGAAAATCTCAGTCGGAATTTAAATTTGAATGTTCCCAACACTTTCCAATTGTGTTACAAATTTCTTGAATTCCCCAGCTGGACTCGTTCTGTTTTTTGGCATTTGTCAAGTCGGGTCATTAAGGACAAATCGGAAACATTAGGACAAGTCGAGACATTGATATATACAAAGCACAGCAGGGCGAAGTCAAATTACGAAATTCTCAGTCGGAATTGAAATTGGAATTGTTTCCCAACATTTTCCAATTGTGTTACAAATTTCTTGTTTTACCCTGCTGGACTTGTTCTGTAGGTTTGGCAATTGTCAAGTCGGGTCAGTGGGAACATATCGGGACCATTAGGTCAAGTCAAGACATACGAAGCACAGCAGGGCGAAGTCATATTACGAAAATCTCAGTCGGAATTGAAATTTGAATGTTCCCAACACTTTCCAATTGTGTTACAAATTTCTTGAATTACCCAGCTGGACTCGTTCTGTTTTTTGGCATTTGTCAAGTCGGGTCAGTGGGAACATATCGGGACCATTAGGACAAATCGAGACATACGAAGCACAGCAGGGCGAAGTCATATTACGAAAATATCAGTCGGAATTGAAATTTGAATGTTCCCAACACTTTCCAATTGTGTTACAAATTTCTTGAATTACCCAGCTGTACTCGTTCTGTTTCTTGGCATTTGTCAAGTCGGGTCATTAAGGACAAATCGGGAACATTAGGACAAGTCGAGACATACGAAGCACAGTAGGGCGAAGTCAAATTACTAAAATCTCAGTCGGAATTGAAATTGGAATTGTTTCCCATTTTCCAATTGTGTTAAAAATTTCTTGTTTTACCCTGCTGGACTTATTCTATAGTTTTGGCATGTGTCAAATCGGGTCAGTGGGACCATTAGAACAAGTCGAGACATACGAAGCACAAAAGAGCTAGTCAATTTACGAAAATCCCAGTCGGAATTGAAATTAGAATTGTTCCACAACAATTTCCTATTGTGTTACAAATTTCTTGTTTTACCCAGCTGGACTTGTCCTGTATTTTGGCATTTGTCAAGTCGGGTCATCAAGCACAAATCGGGACCATTAGGACAAGTCGAGACATACGAAGCACAGCAGGGCTAAGTCAATTAACGAATATCCCAGTCGGAATTGAAATTAGAATTGTTCCACAACAATTTCCTATTATGTTACAAATTTCTTGTTTTACCCAGCTGAACTTGTTCTATAGGTTTGGCATTTGTCAAGTCGGGTCAGTGGGAACTTATCGGGACCATTAGGACAAATCGAGACATACGAGACATACGAAGTCATATTACGAAAATTTCAGTCGGAATTGAAATTTGAATGTTCCCAACACTTTCCAATTGTGTTACAAATTTCTTGAATTACCCAGCTGTACTCGTTCTGTTTTTTGGCATTTGTCAAGTCGGGTCATTAAGGACAAATCGGGAACATTAGGACAAGTCGAGACATACGAAGCACAGCAGGGCGAAGTCAAATTACTAAAATCTCAGTCGGAATTGAAATTTTAATTGTTCCCCAACATTTTCCAATTGTGCTTCAAATTTCTTGTTTTACCCAGATTGACTTGTTCTGTAGTTTTGGCATTCGTCAAGTTGGGTCAGTGGGGAAAAATCGGGAACATAAGTACAAGTTGATATATACGAAGCACAGTAGGGCGAAGTCATATTACGAAAATCTCAGTCGGAATTTAAATTTGAATGTTCCCAACACTTTCCAATTGTGTTACAAATTTCTTGAATTCCCCAGCTGGACTCGTTCTGTTTTTTGGCATTTGTCAAGTCGGGTCATTAAGGACAAATCGGAAACATTAGGACAAGTCGAGACATTGATATATACAAAGCACAGCAGGGCGAAGTCAAATTACGAAATTCTCAGTCGGAATTGAAATTGGAATTGTTTCCCAACATTTTCCAATTGTGTTACAAATTTCTTGTTTTACCCTGCTGGACTTGTTCTGTAGGTTTGGCATTTGTCAAGTCGGGTCAGTGGGAACATATCGGGACCATTAGGTCAAGTCAAGACATACGAAGCACAGCAGGGCGAAGTCATATTACGAAAATCTCAGTCGGAATTGAAATTTGAATGTTCCCAACACTTTCCAATTGTGTTACAAATTTCTTGAATTACCCAGCTGGACTCGTTCTGTTTTTTGGCATTTGTCAAATCGGGTCATTAAGGACAAATCGGGAACATTAGGACAAGTCGAGACATACGAAGCACAGCAGGGCGAAGTCAAATTACTAAAATCTCAGTCGGAATTGAAGTTTTAATTGTTCCCCAACATTTTCCAATTGTGCTACAAATTTCTTGTTTTACCCAGCTTGACTTGTTCTGTAGTTTTGGCATTCGTCTAGTTAGGTCAGTGGGGAAAAATCGGAAACATTAGTTCAAGTTGATATATACGAAGCACAGCAGGGCGAAGTCAAATTACGAAAATCTCAGTCGGAATTGAAATTTGAATTGTTCCCCTACATTTTCCAATTGTGCTACAAATTTCTTGTTTTACCCAGCTGGACTTGTCCTGTATTTTGGCATTTGTCAAGTCGGGTCATCAAGCACAAATCGGGACCATTAGGACAAGTCGAGACATACGAAGCACAGCAGGGCTAAGTCAATTTACGAATATCCCAGTCGGAATTGAAATTAGAATTGTTCCACAACAATTTCCTATTATGTTACAAATTTCTTGTTTTACCCAGCTGAACTTGTTTTATAGGTTTGGCATTTGTCAAGTCGGGTCAGTGGGAACTTATCGGGACCATTAGGACAAATCGAGACATACGAAGCACAGCAGGGCGAAGTCATATTACGAAAATCTCAGTCGGAATTGAAATTTGAATGTTCCCAACACTTTCCAATTGTGTTACAAATTTCTTGAATTACCCAGCTGTACTCGTTCTGTTTTTTGGCATTTGTCAAATCGGAACATTAAGGACAAATCGGGAACATTAGGACAAGTCGAGACATACGAAGCACAGCAGGGCGAAGTCAAATTACTAAAATCTCAGTCGGAATTGAAGTTTTAATTGTTCCCCAACATTTTCCAATTGTGCTACAAATTTCTTTTACCCAGCTTGACTTGTTCTGTAGTTTTGGCATTCGTCAAGTTAGGTCAGTGGGGAAAAATCGGGAACATTAGTACAAGTTGATATATACGAAGCACAGCAGGGCGAAGTCAAATTACGAAAATCTCAGTCGGAATTGAAATTGGAATTGTTTCCCAACATTTTCCAATTGTGTTAAAAATTTCTTGTTTTACCCTGCTGGACTTATTCTATAGTTTTGGCATATGTCAAATCGGGTCAGTAGGGACCATTAGAACAAGTCGAGACATACGAAGCACAAAAGGGCTAAGTCAATTTACGAAAATCCCAGTCGGAATTGAAATTAGAATTGTTCCACAACAATTTCCTATTGTGTTACAAATTTCTTGTTTTACCCAGCTGGACTTGTCCTGTATTTTGGCATTTGTCAAGTCGGGTCATCAAGCACAAATCGGGACCATTAGGACAAGTCGAGACATACGAAGCACAGCAGGGCTAAGTCAATTTACGAATATCCCAGTCGGAATTGAAATTAGAATTGTTCCACAACAATTTCCTATTATGTTACAAATTTCTTGTTTTACCCAGCTGAACTTGTTCTATAGGTTTGGCATTTGTCAAGTCGGGTCAGTGGGAACTTATCGGGACCATTAGGACAAATCGAGACATACGAAGCACAGCAGGGCGAAGTCATATTACGAAAATATCAGTCGGAATTGAAATTTGAATTGTTCCCCTACATTTTCCAATTGTGCTACAAATTTCTTGTTTTACCCAGCTGGACTTGTTCTGTAGTTTTGGCATTCGTCAAGTTAGGTCAGTAGGGACAAATCGGGAACATCAGTACAAGTTGATATATGCACAGCAGGGCGAAGTCAAATTACGAAAATCTCAGTCGGAATTGAAATTTGAATTGTTCCCCTACATTTTCCAATTGTGCTACAAATTTCTTGTTTTACCCAGCTGGACTTGTCCTGTATTTTGGCATTTGTCAAGTCGGGTCATTAAGGACAAATCGGGAACATTAGGACAAGTCGAGACATACGAAGCACAGCAGGGCGAAGTCAAATTACTAAAATCTCAGTCGGAATTGAAATTTTAATTGTTCCCCAACATTTTCCAATTGTGCTTCAAATTTCTTGTTTTACCCAGATTGACTTGTTCTGTAGTTTTGGCATTCGTCAAGTTGGGTCAGTGGGGAAAAATCGGGAACATAAGTACAAGTTGATATATACGAAGCACAGTAGGGCGAAGTCATATTACGAAAATCTCAGTCGGAATTTAAATTTGAATGTTCCCAACACTTTCCAATTGTGTTACAAATTTCTTGAATTCCCCAGCTGGACTCGTTCTGTTTTTTGGCATTTGTCAAGTCGGGTCATTAAGGACAAATCGGAAACATTAGGACAAGTCGAGACATTGATATATACAAAGCACAGCAGGGCGAAGTCAAATTACGAAATTCTCAGTCGGAATTGAAATTGGAATTGTTTCCCAACATTTTCCAATTGTGTTACAAATTTCTTGTTTTACCCTGCTGGACTTGTTCTGTAGGTTTGGCATTTGTCAAGTCGGGTCAGTGGGAACATATCGGGACCATTAGGTCAAGTCAAGACATACGAAGCACAGCAGGGCGAAGTCATATTACGAAAATCTCAGTCGGAATTGAAATTTGAATGTTCCCAACACTTTCCAATTGTGTTACAAATTTCTTGAATTACCCAGCTGGACTCGTTCTGTTTTTTGGCATTTGTCAAATCGGGTCATTAAGGACAAATCGGGAACATTAGGACAAGTCGAGACATACGAAGCACAGCAGGGCGAAGTCAAATTACTAAAATCTCAGTCGGAATTGAAGTTTTAATTGTTCCCCAACATTTTCCAATTGTGCTACAAATTTCTTGTTTTACCCAGCTTGACTTGTTCTGTAGTTTTGGCATTCGTCTAGTTAGGTCAGTGGGGAAAAATCGGAAACATTAGTTCAAGTTGATATATACGAAGCACAGCAGGGCGAAGTCAAATTACGAAAATCTCAGTCGGAATTGAAATTTGAATTGTTCCCCTACATTTTCCAATTGTGCTACAAATTTCTTGTTTTACCCAGCTGGACTTGTCCTGTATTTTGGCATTTGTCAAGTCGGGTCATCAAGCACAAATCGGGACTATTAGGACAAGTCGAGACATACGAAGCACAGCAGGGCTAAGTCAATTTACGAATATCCCAGTCGGAATTGAAATTTGAATTGTTCCCCTACATTTTCCAATTGTGCTACAAATTTCTTGTTTTACCCAGCTGGACTTGTCCTGTATTTTGGCATTTGTCAAGTCGGGTCATCAAGCACAAATCGGGACCATTAGGACAAGTCGAGACATACGAAGCACAGCAGGGCTAAGTCAATTTACGAATATCCCAGTCGGAATTGAAATTAGAATTGTTCCACAACAATTTCCTATTATGTTACAAATTTCTTGTTTTACCCAGCTGAACTTGTTTTATAGGTTTGGCATTTGTCAAGTCGGGTCAGTGGGAACTTATCGGGACCATTAGGACAAATCGAGACATACGAAGCACAGCAGGGCGAAGTCATATTACGAAAATATCAGTCGGAATTGAAATTTGAATGTTCCCAACACTTTCCAATTGTGTTACAAATTTCTTGAATTACCCAGCTGTACTCGTTCTGTTTCTTGGCATTTGTCAAGTCGGGTCATTAAGGACAAATCGGGAACATTAGGACAAGTCGAGACATACGAAGCACAGTAGGGCGAAGTCAAATTACTAAAATCTCAGTCGGAATTGAAATTGGAATTGTTTCCCATTTTCCAATTGTGTTAAAAATTTCTTGTTTTACCCTGCTGGACTTATTCTATAGTTTTGGCATGTGTCAAATCGGGTCAGTGGGACCATTAGAACAAGTCGAGACATACGAAGCACAAAAGAGCTAGTCAATTTACGAAAATCCCAGTCGGAATTGAAATTAGAATTGTTCCACAACAATTTCCTATTGTGTTACAAATTTCTTGTTTTACCCAGCTGGACTTGTCCTGTATTTTGGCATTTGTCAAGTCGGGTCATCAAGCACAAATCGGGACCATTAGGACAAGTCGAGACATACGAAGCACAGCAGGGCTAAGTCAATTAACGAATATCCCAGTCGGAATTGAAATTAGAATTGTTCCACAACAATTTCCTATTATGTTACAAATTTCTTGTTTTACCCAGCTGAACTTGTTCTATAGGTTTGGCATTTGTCAAGTCGGGTCAGTGGGAACTTATCGGGACCATTAGGACAAATCGAGACATACGAGACATACGAAGTCATATTACGAAAATTTCAGTCGGAATTGAAATTTGAATGTTCCCAACACTTTCCAATTGTGTTACAAATTTCTTGAATTACCCAGCTGTACTCGTTCTGTTTTTTGGCATTTGTCAAGTCGGGTCATTAAGGACAAATCGGGAACATTAGGACAAGTCGAGACATACGAAGCACAGCAGGGCGAAGTCAAATTACTAAAATCTCAGTCGGAATTGAAATTTTAATTGTTCCCCAACATTTTCCAATTGTGCTTCAAATTTCTTGTTTTACCCAGATTGACTTGTTCTGTAGTTTTGGCATTCGTCAAGTTGGGTCAGTGGGGAAAAATCGGGAACATAAGTACAAGTTGATATATACGAAGCACAGTAGGGCGAAGTCATATTACGAAAATCTCAGTCGGAATTTAAATTTGAATGTTCCCAACACTTTCCAATTGTGTTACAAATTTCTTGAATTCCCCAGCTGGACTCGTTCTGTTTTTTGGCATTTGTCAAGTCGGGTCATTAAGGACAAATCGGAAACATTAGGACAAGTCGAGACATTGATATATACAAAGCACAGCAGGGCGAAGTCAAATTACGAAATTCTCAGTCGGAATTGAAATTGGAATTGTTTCCCAACATTTTCCAATTGTGTTACAAATTTCTTGTTTTACCCTGCTGGACTTGTTCTGTAGGTTTGGCATTTGTCAAGTCGGGTCAGTGGGAACATATCGGGACCATTAGGTCAAGTCAAGACATACGAAGCACAGCAGGGCGAAGTCATATTACGAAAATCTCAGTCGGAATTGAAATTTGAATGTTCCCAACACTTTCCAATTGTGTTACAAATTTCTTGAATTACCCAGCTGGACTCGTTCTGTTTTTTGGCATTTGTCAAATCGGGTCATTAAGGACAAATCGGGAACATTAGGACAAGTCGAGACATACGAAGCACAGCAGGGCGAAGTCAAATTACTAAAATCTCAGTCGGAATTGAAGTTTTAATTGTTCCCCAACATTTTCCAATTGTGCTACAAATTTCTTGTTTTACCCAGCTTGACTTGTTCTGTAGTTTTGGCATTCGTCTAGTTAGGTCAGTGGGGAAAAATCGGAAACATTAGTTCAAGTTGATATATACGAAGCACAGCAGGGCGAAGTCAAATTACGAAAATCTCAGTCGGAATTGAAATTTGAATTGTTCCCCTACATTTTCCAATTGTGCTACAAATTTCTTGTTTTACCCAGCTGGACTTGTCCTGTATTTTGGCATTTGTCAAGTCGGGTCATCAAGCACAAATCGGGACCATTAGGACAAGTCGAGACATACGAAGCACAGCAGGGCTAAGTCAATTTACGAATATCCCAGTCGGAATTGAAATTAGAATTGTTCCACAACAATTTCCTATTATGTTACAAATTTCTTGTTTTACCCAGCTGAACTTGTTTTATAGGTTTGGCATTTGTCAAGTCGGGTCAGTGGGAACTTATCGGGACCATTAGGACAAATCGAGACATACGAAGCACAGCAGGGCGAAGTCATATTACGAAAATCTCAGTCGGAATTGAAATTTGAATGTTCCCAACACTTTCCAATTGTGTTACAAATTTCTTGAATTACCCAGCTGTACTCGTTCTGTTTTTTGGCATTTGTCAAATCGGAACATTAAGGACAAATCGGGAACATTAGGACAAGTCGAGACATACGAAGCACAGCAGGGCGAAGTCAAATTACTAAAATCTCAGTCGGAATTGAAGTTTTAATTGTTCCCCAACATTTTCCAATTGTGCTACAAATTTCTTTTACCCAGCTTGACTTGTTCTGTAGTTTTGGCATTCGTCAAGTTAGGTCAGTGGGGAAAAATCGGGAACATTAGTACAAGTTGATATATACGAAGCACAGCAGGGCGAAGTCAAATTACGAAAATCTCAGTCGGAATTGAAATTGGAATTGTTTCCCAACATTTTCCAATTGTGTTAAAAATTTCTTGTTTTACCCTGCTGGACGTATTCTATAGTTTTGGCATATGTCAAATCGGGTCAGTAGGGACCATTAGAACAAGTCGAGACATACGAAGCACAAAAGGGCTAAGTCAATTTACGAAAATCCCAGTCGGAATTGAAATTAGAATTGTTCCACAACAATTTCCTATTGTGTTACAAATTTCTTGTTTTACCCAGCTGGACTTGTCCTGTATTTTGGCATTTGTCAAGTCGGGTCATCAAGCACAAATCGGGACCATTAGGACAAGTCGAGACATACGAAGCACAGCAGGGCTAAGTCAATTTACGAATATCCCAGTCGGAATTGAAATTAGAATTGTTCCACAACAATTTCCTATTATGTTACAAATTTCTTGTTTTACCCAGCTGAACTTGTTCTATAGGTTTGGCATTTGTCAAGTCGGGTCAGTGGGAACTTATCGGGACCATTAGGACAAATCGAGACATACGAAGCACAGCAGGGCGAAGTCATATTACGAAAATATCAGTCGGAATTGAAATTTGAATTGTTCCCCTACATTTTCCAATTGTGCTACAAATTTCTTGTTTTACCCAGCTGGACTTGTTCTGTAGTTTTGGCATTCGTCAAGTTAGGTCAGTAGGGACAAATCGGGAACATCAGTACAAGTTGATATATGCACAGCAGGGCGAAGTCAAATTACGAAAATCTCAGTCGGAATTGAAATTTGAATTGTTCCCCTACATTTTCCAATTGTGCTACAAATTTCTTGTTTTACCCAGCTGGACTTGTCCTGTATTTTGGCATTTGTCAAGTCGGGTCATTAAGGACAAATCGGGAACATTAGGACAAGTCGAGACATACGAAGCACAGCAGGGCGAAGTCAAATTACTAAAATCTCAGTCGGAATTGAAATTTTAATTGTTCCCCAACATTTTCCAATTGTGCTTCAAATTTCTTGTTTTACCCAGATTGACTTGTTCTGTAGTTTTGGCATTCGTCAAGTTGGGTCAGTGGGGAAAAATCGGGAACATAAGTACAAGTTGATATATACGAAGCACAGTAGGGCGAAGTCATATTACGAAAATCTCAGTCGGAATTTAAATTTGAATGTTCCCAACACTTTCCAATTGTGTTACAAATTTCTTGAATTCCCCAGCTGGACTCGTTCTGTTTTTTGGCATTTGTCAAGTCGGGTCATTAAGGACAAATCGGAAACATTAGGACAAGTCGAGACATTGATATATACAAAGCACAGCAGGGCGAAGTCAAATTACGAAATTCTCAGTCGGAATTGAAATTGGAATTGTTTCCCAACATTTTCCAATTGTGTTACAAATTTCTTGTTTTACCCTGCTGGACTTGTTCTGTAGGTTTGGCATTTGTCAAGTCGGGTCAGTGGGAACATATCGGGACCATTAGGTCAAGTCAAGACATACGAAGCACAGCAGGGCGAAGTCATATTACGAAAATCTCAGTCGGAATTGAAATTTGAATGTTCCCAACACTTTCCAATTGTGTTACAAATTTCTTGAATTACCCAGCTGGACTCGTTCTGTTTTTTGGCATTTGTCAAATCGGGTCATTAAGGACAAATCGGGAACATTAGGACAAGTCGAGACATACGAAGCACAGCAGGGCGAAGTCAAATTACTAAAATCTCAGTCGGAATTGAAGTTTTAATTGTTCCCCAACATTTTCCAATTGTGCTACAAATTTCTTGTTTTACCCAGCTTGACTTGTTCTGTAGTTTTGGCATTCGTCTAGTTAGGTCAGTGGGGAAAAATCGGAAACATTAGTTCAAGTTGATATATACGAAGCACAGCAGGGCGAAGTCAAATTACGAAAATCTCAGTCGGAATTGAAATTTGAATTGTTCCCCTACATTTTCCAATTGTGCTACAAATTTCTTGTTTTACCCAGCTGGACTTGTCCTGTATTTTGGCATTTGTCAAGTCGGGTCATCAAGCACAAATCGGGACTATTAGGACAAGTCGAGACATACGAAGCACAGCAGGGCTAAGTCAATTTACGAATATCCCAGTCGGAATTGAAATTTGAATTGTTCCCCTACATTTTCCAATTGTGCTACAAATTTCTTGTTTTACCCAGCTGGACTTGTCCTGTATTTTGGCATTTGTCAAGTCGGGTCATCAAGCACAAATCGGGACCATTAGGACAAGTCGAGACATACGAAGCACAGCAGGGCTAAGTCAATTTACGAATATCCCAGTCGGAATTGAAATTAGAATTGTTCCACAACAATTTCCTATTATGTTACAAATTTCTTGTTTTACCCAGCTGAACTTGTTTTATAGGTTTGGCATTTGTCAAGTCGGGTCAGTGGGAACTTATCGGGACCATTAGGACAAATCGAGACATACGAAGCACAGCAGGGCGAAGTCATATTACGAAAATATCAGTCGGAATTGAAATTTGAATGTTCCCAACACTTTCCAATTGTGTTACAAATTTCTTGAATTACCCAGCTGTACTCGTTCTGTTTCTTGGCATTTGTCAAGTCGGGTCATTAAGGACAAATCGGGAACATTAGGACAAGTCGAGACATACGAAGCACAGTAGGGCGAAGTCAAATTACTAAAATCTCAGTCGGAATTGAAATTGGAATTGTTTCCCATTTTCCAATTGTGTTAAAAATTTCTTGTTTTACCCTGCTGGACTTATTCTATAGTTTTGGCATGTGTCAAATCGGGTCAGTGGGACCATTAGAACAAGTCGAGACATACGAAGCACAAAAGAGCTAGTCAATTTACGAAAATCCCAGTCGGAATTGAAATTAGAATTGTTCCACAACAATTTCCTATTGTGTTACAAATTTCTTGTTTTACCCAGCTGGACTTGTCCTGTATTTTGGCATTTGTCAAGTCGGGTCATCAAGCACAAATCGGGACCATTAGGACAAGTCGAGACATACGAAGCACAGCAGGGCTAAGTCAATTAACGAATATCCCAGTCGGAATTGAAATTAGAATTGTTCCACAACAATTTCCTATTATGTTACAAATTTCTTGTTTTACCCAGCTGAACTTGTTCTATAGGTTTGGCATTTGTCAAGTCGGGTCAGTGGGAACTTATCGGGACCATTAGGACAAATCGAGACATACGAGACATACGAAGTCATATTACGAAAATTTCAGTCGGAATTGAAATTTGAATGTTCCCAACACTTTCCAATTGTGTTACAAATTTCTTGAATTACCCAGCTGTACTCGTTCTGTTTTTTGGCATTTGTCAAGTCGGGTCATTAAGGACAAATCGGGAACATTAGGACAAGTCGAGACATACGAAGCACAGCAGGGCGAAGTCAAATTACTAAAATCTCAGTCGGAATTGAAATTTTAATTGTTCCCCAACATTTTCCAATTGTGCTTCAAATTTCTTGTTTTACCCAGATTGACTTGTTCTGTAGTTTTGGCATTCGTCAAGTTGGGTCAGTGGGGAAAAATCGGGAACATAAGTACAAGTTGATATATACGAAGCACAGTAGGGCGAAGTCATATTACGAAAATCTCAGTCGGAATTTAAATTTGAATGTTCCCAACACTTTCCAATTGTGTTACAAATTTCTTGAATTCCCCAGCTGGACTCGTTCTGTTTTTTGGCATTTGTCAAGTCGGGTCATTAAGGACAAATCGGAAACATTAGGACAAGTCGAGACATTGATATATACAAAGCACAGCAGGGCGAAGTCAAATTACGAAATTCTCAGTCGGAATTGAAATTGGAATTGTTTCCCAACATTTTCCAATTGTGTTACAAATTTCTTGTTTTACCCTGCTGGACTTGTTCTGTAGGTTTGGCATTTGTCAAGTCGGGTCAGTGGGAACATATCGGGACCATTAGGTCAAGTCAAGACATACGAAGCACAGCAGGGCGAAGTCATATTACGAAAATCTCAGTCGGAATTGAAATTTGAATGTTCCCAACACTTTCCAATTGTGTTACAAATTTCTTGAATTACCCAGCTGGACTCGTTCTGTTTTTTGGCATTTGTCAAATCGGGTCATTAAGGACAAATCGGGAACATTAGGACAAGTCGAGACATACGAAGCACAGCAGGGCGAAGTCAAATTACTAAAATCTCAGTCGGAATTGAAGTTTTAATTGTTCCCCAACATTTTCCAATTGTGCTACAAATTTCTTGTTTTACCCAGCTTGACTTGTTCTGTAGTTTTGGCATTCGTCTAGTTAGGTCAGTGGGGAAAAATCGGAAACATTAGTTCAAGTTGATATATACGAAGCACAGCAGGGCGAAGTCAAATTACGAAAATCTCAGTCGGAATTGAAATTTGAATTGTTCCCCTACATTTTCCAATTGTGCTACAAATTTCTTGTTTTACCCAGCTGGACTTGTCCTGTATTTTGGCATTTGTCAAGTCGGGTCATCAAGCACAAATCGGGACCATTAGGACAAGTCGAGACATACGAAGCACAGCAGGGCTAAGTCAATTTACGAATATCCCAGTCGGAATTGAAATTAGAATTGTTCCACAACAATTTCCTATTATGTTACAAATTTCTTGTTTTACCCAGCTGAACTTGTTTTATAGGTTTGGCATTTGTCAAGTCGGGTCAGTGGGAACTTATCGGGACCATTAGGACAAATCGAGACATACGAAGCACAGCAGGGCGAAGTCATATTACGAAAATCTCAGTCGGAATTGAAATTTGAATGTTCCCAACACTTTCCAATTGTGTTACAAATTTCTTGAATTACCCAGCTGTACTCGTTCTGTTTTTTGGCATTTGTCAAATCGGAACATTAAGGACAAATCGGGAACATTAGGACAAGTCGAGACATACGAAGCACAGCAGGGCGAAGTCAAATTACTAAAATCTCAGTCGGAATTGAAGTTTTAATTGTTCCCCAACATTTTCCAATTGTGCTACAAATTTCTTTTACCCAGCTTGACTTGTTCTGTAGTTTTGGCATTCGTCAAGTTAGGTCAGTGGGGAAAAATCGGGAACATTAGTACAAGTTGATATATACGAAGCACAGCAGGGCGAAGTCAAATTACGAAAATCTCAGTCGGAATTGAAATTGGAATTGTTTCCCAACATTTTCCAATTGTGTTAAAAATTTCTTGTTTTACCCTGCTGGACGTATTCTATAGTTTTGGCATATGTCAAATCGGGTCAGTAGGGACCATTAGAACAAGTCGAGACATACGAAGCACAAAAGGGCTAAGTCAATTTACGAAAATCCCAGTCGGAATTGAAATTAGAATTGTTCCACAACAATTTCCTATTGTGTTACAAATTTCTTGTTTTACCCAGCTGGACTTGTCCTGTATTTTGGCATTTGTCAAGTCGGGTCATCAAGCACAAATCGGGACCATTAGGACAAGTCGAGACATACGAAGCACAGCAGGGCTAAGTCAATTTACGAATATCCCAGTCGGAATTGAAATTAGAATTGTTCCACAACAATTTCCTATTATGTTACAAATTTCTTGTTTTACCCAGCTGAACTTGTTCTATAGGTTTGGCATTTGTCAAGTCGGGTCAGTGGGAACTTATCGGGACCATTAGGACAAATCGAGACATACGAAGCACAGCAGGGCGAAGTCATATTACGAAAATATCAGTCGGAATTGAAATTTGAATTGTTCCCCTACATTTTCCAATTGTGCTACAAATTTCTTGTTTTACCCAGCTGGACTTGTTCTGTAGTTTTGGCATTCGTCAAGTTAGGTCAGTAGGGACAAATCGGGAACATCAGTACAAGTTGATATATGCACAGCAGGGCGAAGTCAAATTACGAAAATCTCAGTCGGAATTGAAATTTGAATTGTTCCCCTACATTTTCCAATTGTGCTACAAATTTCTTGTTTTACCCAGCTGGACTTGTCCTGTATTTTGGCATTTGTCAAGTCGGGTCATTAAGGACAAATCGGGAACATTAGGACAAGTCGAGACATACGAAGCACAGCAGGGCGAAGTCAAATTACTAAAATCTCAGTCGGAATTGAAATTTTAATTGTTCCCCAACATTTTCCAATTGTGCTTCAAATTTCTTGTTTTACCCAGATTGACTTGTTCTGTAGTTTTGGCATTCGTCAAGTTGGGTCAGTGGGGAAAAATCGGGAACATAAGTACAAGTTGATATATACGAAGCACAGTAGGGCGAAGTCATATTACGAAAATCTCAGTCGGAATTTAAATTTGAATGTTCCCAACACTTTCCAATTGTGTTACAAATTTCTTGAATTCCCCAGCTGGACTCGTTCTGTTTTTTGGCATTTGTCAAGTCGGGTCATTAAGGACAAATCGGAAACATTAGGACAAGTCGAGACATTGATATATACAAAGCACAGCAGGGCGAAGTCAAATTACGAAATTCTCAGTCGGAATTGAAATTGGAATTGTTTCCCAACATTTTCCAATTGTGTTACAAATTTCTTGTTTTACCCTGCTGGACTTGTTCTGTAGGTTTGGCATTTGTCAAGTCGGGTCAGTGGGAACATATCGGGACCATTAGGTCAAGTCAAGACATACGAAGCACAGCAGGGCGAAGTCATATTACGAAAATCTCAGTCGGAATTGAAATTTGAATGTTCCCAACACTTTCCAATTGTGTTACAAATTTCTTGAATTACCCAGCTGGACTCGTTCTGTTTTTTGGCATTTGTCAAATCGGGTCATTAAGGACAAATCGGGAACATTAGGACAAGTCGAGACATACGAAGCACAGCAGGGCGAAGTCAAATTACTAAAATCTCAGTCGGAATTGAAGTTTTAATTGTTCCCCAACATTTTCCAATTGTGCTACAAATTTCTTGTTTTACCCAGCTTGACTTGTTCTGTAGTTTTGGCATTCGTCTAGTTAGGTCAGTGGGGAAAAATCGGAAACATTAGTTCAAGTTGATATATACGAAGCACAGCAGGGCGAAGTCAAATTACGAAAATCTCAGTCGGAATTGAAATTTGAATTGTTCCCCTACATTTTCCAATTGTGCTACAAATTTCTTGTTTTACCCAGCTGGACTTGTCCTGTATTTTGGCATTTGTCAAGTCGGGTCATCAAGCACAAATCGGGACTATTAGGACAAGTCGAGACATACGAAGCACAGCAGGGCTAAGTCAATTTACGAATATCCCAGTCGGAATTGAAATTAGAATTGTTCCACAACAATTTCCTATTATGTTACAAATTTCTTGTTTTACCCAGCTGAACTTGTTTTATAGGTTTGGCATTTGTCAAGTCGGGTCAGTGGGAACTTATCGGGACCATTAGGACAAATCGAGACATACGAAGCACAGCAGGGCGAAGTCATATTACGAAAATATCAGTCGGAATTGAAATTTGAATGTTCCCAACACTTTCCAATTGTGTTACAAATTTCTTGAATTACCCAGCTGTACTCGTTCTGTTTCTTGGCATTTGTCAAGTCGGGTCATTAAGGACAAATCGGGAACATTAGGACAAGTCGAGACATACGAAGCACAGTAGGGCGAAGTCAAATTACTAAAATCTCAGTCGGAATTGAAGTTTTAATTGTTCCCCAACATTTTCCAATTGTGCTACAAATTTCTTGTTTTACCCAGCTTGACTTGTTCTGTAGTTTTGGCATTCGTCTAGTTAGGTCAGTGGGGAAAAATCGGAAACATTAGTTCAAGTTGATATATACGAAGCACAGCAGGGCGAAGTCAAATTACGAAAATCTCAGTCGGAATTGAAATTTGAATTGTTCCCCTACATTTTCCAATTGTGCTACAAATTTCTTGTTTTACCCAGCTGGACTTGTCCTGTATTTTGGCATTTGTCAAGTCGGGTCATCAAGCACAAATCGGGACCATTAGGACAAGTCGAGACATACGAAGCACAGCAGGGCTAAGTCAATTTACGAATATCCCAGTCGGAATTGAAATTAGAATTGTTCCACAACAATTTCCTATTATGTTACAAATTTCTTGTTTTACCCAGCTGAACTTGTTTTATAGGTTTGGCATTTGTCAAGTCGGGTCAGTGGGAACTTATCGGGACCATTAGGACAAATCGAGACATACGAAGCACAGCAGGGCGAAGTCATATTACGAAAATATCAGTCGGAATTGAAATTTGAATGTTCCCAACACTTTCCAATTGTGTTACAAATTTCTTGAATTACCCAGCTGTACTCGTTCTGTTTCTTGGCATTTGTCAAGTCGGGTCATTAAGGACAAATCGGGAACATTAGGACAAGTCGAGACATACGAAGCACAGTAGGGCGAAGTCAAATTACTAAAATCTCAGTCGGAATTGAAATTGGAATTGTTTCCCATTTTCCAATTGTGTTAAAAATTTCTTGTTTTACCCTGCTGGACTTATTCTATAGTTTTGGCATGTGTCAAATCGGGTCAGTGGGACCATTAGAACAAGTCGAGACATACGAAGCACAAAAGAGCTAGTCAATTTACGAAAATCCCAGTCGGAATTGAAATTAGAATTGTTCCACAACAATTTCCTATTGTGTTACAAATTTCTTGTTTTACCCAGCTGGACTTGTCCTGTATTTTGGCATTTGTCAAGTCGGGTCATCAAGCACAAATCGGGACCATTAGGACAAGTCGAGACATACGAAGCACAGCAGGGCTAAGTCAATTAACGAATATCCCAGTCGGAATTGAAATTAGAATTGTTCCACAACAATTTCCTATTATGTTACAAATTTCTTGTTTTACCCAGCTGAACTTGTTCTATAGGTTTGGCATTTGTCAAGTCGGGTCAGTGGGAACTTATCGGGACCATTAGGACAAATCGAGACATACGAGACATACGAAGTCATATTACGAAAATTTCAGTCGGAATTGAAATTTGAATGTTCCCAACACTTTCCAATTGTGTTACAAATTTCTTGAATTACCCAGCTGTACTCGTTCTGTTTTTTGGCATTTGTCAAGTCGGGTCATTAAGGACAAATCGGGAACATTAGGACAAGTCGAGACATACGAAGCACAGCAGGGCGAAGTCAAATTACTAAAATCTCAGTCGGAATTGAAATTTTAATTGTTCCCCAACATTTTCCAATTGTGCTTCAAATTTCTTGTTTTACCCAGATTGACTTGTTCTGTAGTTTTGGCATTCGTCAAGTTGGGTCAGTGGGGAAAAATCGGGAACATAAGTACAAGTTGATATATACGAAGCACAGTAGGGCGAAGTCATATTACGAAAATCTCAGTCGGAATTTAAATTTGAATGTTCCCAACACTTTCCAATTGTGTTACAAATTTCTTGAATTCCCCAGCTGGACTCGTTCTGTTTTTTGGCATTTGTCAAGTCGGGTCATTAAGGACAAATCGGAAACATTAGGACAAGTCGAGACATTGATATATACAAAGCACAGCAGGGCGAAGTCAAATTACGAAATTCTCAGTCGGAATTGAAATTGGAATTGTTTCCCAACATTTTCCAATTGTGTTACAAATTTCTTGTTTTACCCTGCTGGACTTGTTCTGTAGGTTTGGCATTTGTCAAGTCGGGTCAGTGGGAACATATCGGGACCATTAGGTCAAGTCAAGACATACGAAGCACAGCAGGGCGAAGTCATATTACGAAAATCTCAGTCGGAATTGAAATTTGAATGTTCCCAACACTTTCCAATTGTGTTACAAATTTCTTGAATTACCCAGCTGGACTCGTTCTGTTTTTTGGCATTTGTCAAATCGGGTCATTAAGGACAAATCGGGAACATTAGGACAAGTCGAGACATACGAAGCACAGCAGGGCGAAGTCAAATTACTAAAATCTCAGTCGGAATTGAAGTTTTAATTGTTCCCCAACATTTTCCAATTGTGCTACAAATTTCTTGTTTTACCCAGCTTGACTTGTTCTGTAGTTTTGGCATTCGTCTAGTTAGGTCAGTGGGGAAAAATCGGAAACATTAGTTCAAGTTGATATATACGAAGCACAGCAGGGCGAAGTCAAATTACGAAAATCTCAGTCGGAATTGAAATTTGAATTGTTCCCCTACATTTTCCAATTGTGCTACAAATTTCTTGTTTTACCCAGCTGGACTTGTCCTGTATTTTGGCATTTGTCAAGTCGGGTCATCAAGCACAAATCGGGACCATTAGGACAAGTCGAGACATACGAAGCACAGCAGGGCTAAGTCAATTTACGAATATCCCAGTCGGAATTGAAATTAGAATTGTTCCACAACAATTTCCTATTATGTTACAAATTTCTTGTCTTACCCAGCTGAACTTGTTTTATAGGTTTGGCATTTGTCAAGTCGGGTCAGTGGGAACTTATCGGGACCATTAGGACAAATCGAGACATACGAAGCACAGCAGGGCGAAGTCATATTACGAAAATCTCAGTCGGAATTGAAATTTGAATGTTCCCAACACTTTCCAATTGTGTTACAAATTTCTTGAATTACCCAGCTGTACTCGTTCTGTTTTTTGGCATTTGTCAAATCGGAACATTAAGGACAAATCGGGAACATTAGGACAAGTCGAGACATACGAAGCACAGCAGGGCGAAGTCAAATTACTAAAATCTCAGTCGGAATTGAAGTTTTAATTGTTCCCCAACATTTTCCAATTGTGCTACAAATTTCTTTTACCCAGCTTGACTTGTTCTGTAGTTTTGGCATTCGTCAAGTTAGGTCAGTGGGGAAAAATCGGGAACATTAGTACAAGTTGATATATACGAAGCACAGCAGGGCGAAGTCAAATTACGAAAATCTCAGTCGGAATTGAAATTGGAATTGTTTCCCAACATTTTCCAATTGTGTTAAAAATTTCTTGTTTTACCCTGCTGGACTTATTCTATAGTTTTGGCATATGTCAAATCGGGTCAGTAGGGACCATTAGAACAAGTCGAGACATACGAAGCACAAAAGGGCTAAGTCAATTTACGAAAATCCCAGTCGGAATTGAAATTAGAATTGTTCCACAACAATTTCCTATTGTGTTACAAATTTCTTGTTTTACCCAGCTGGACTTGTCCTGTATTTTGGCATTTGTCAAGTCGGGTCATCAAGCACAAATCGGGACCATTAGGACAAGTCGAGACATACGAAGCACAGCAGGGCTAAGTCAATTTACGAATATCCCAGTCGGAATTGAAATTAGAATTGTTCCACAACAATTTCCTATTATGTTACAAATTTCTTGTTTTACCCAGCTGAACTTGTTCTATAGGTTTGGCATTTGTCAAGTCGGGTCAGTGGGAACTTATCGGGACCATTAGGACAAATCGAGACATACGAAGCACAGCAGGGCGAAGTCATATTACGAAAATATCAGTCGGAATTGAAATTTGAATTGTTCCCCTACATTTTCCAATTGTGCTACAAATTTCTTGTTTTACCCAGCTGGACTTGTTCTGTAGTTTTGGCATTCGTCAAGTTAGGTCAGTAGGGACAAATCGGGAACATCAGTACAAGTTGATATATGCACAGCAGGGCGAAGTCAAATTACGAAAATCTCAGTCGGAATTGAAATTTGAATTGTTCCCCTACATTTTCCAATTGTGCTACAAATTTCTTGTTTTACCCAGCTGGACTTGTCCTGTATTTTGGCATTTGTCAAGTCGGGTCATTAAGGACAAATCGGGAACATTAGGACAAGTCGAGACATACGAAGCACAGCAGGGCGAAGTCAAATTACTAAAATCTCAGTCGGAATTGAAATTTTAATTGTTCCCCAACATTTTCCAATTGTGCTTCAAATTTCTTGTTTTACCCAGATTGACTTGTTCTGTAGTTTTGGCATTCGTCAAGTTGGGTCAGTGGGGAAAAATCGGGAACATAAGTACAAGTTGATATATACGAAGCACAGTAGGGCGAAGTCATATTACGAAAATCTCAGTCGGAATTTAAATTTGAATGTTCCCAACACTTTCCAATTGTGTTACAAATTTCTTGAATTCCCCAGCTGGACTCGTTCTGTTTTTTGGCATTTGTCAAGTCGGGTCATTAAGGACAAATCGGAAACATTAGGACAAGTCGAGACATTGATATATACAAAGCACAGCAGGGCGAAGTCAAATTACGAAATTCTCAGTCGGAATTGAAATTGGAATTGTTTCCCAACATTTTCCAATTGTGTTACAAATTTCTTGTTTTACCCTGCTGGACTTGTTCTGTAGGTTTGGCATTTGTCAAGTCGGGTCAGTGGGAACATATCGGGACCATTAGGTCAAGTCAAGACATACGAAGCACAGCAGGGCGAAGTCATATTACGAAAATCTCAGTCGGAATTGAAATTTGAATGTTCCCAACACTTTCCAATTGTGTTACAAATTTCTTGAATTACCCAGCTGGACTCGTTCTGTTTTTTGGCATTTGTCAAATCGGGTCATTAAGGACAAATCGGGAACATTAGGACAAGTCGAGACATACGAAGCACAGCAGGGCGAAGTCAAATTACTAAAATCTCAGTCGGAATTGAAGTTTTAATTGTTCCCCAACATTTTCCAATTGTGCTACAAATTTCTTGTTTTACCCAGCTTGACTTGTTCTGTAGTTTTGGCATTCGTCTAGTTAGGTCAGTGGGGAAAAATCGGAAACATTAGTTCAAGTTGATATATACGAAGCACAGCAGGGCGAAGTCAAATTACGAAAATCTCAGTCGGAATTGAAATTTGAATTGTTCCCCTACATTTTCCAATTGTGCTACAAATTTCTTGTTTTACCCAGCTGGACTTGTCCTGTATTTTGGCATTTGTCAAGTCGGGTCATCAAGCACAAATCGGGACTATTAGGACAAGTCGAGACATACGAAGCACAGCAGGGCTAAGTCAATTTACGAATATCCCAGTCGGAATTGAAATTAGAATTGTTCCACAACAATTTCCTATTATGTTACAAATTTCTTGTTTTACCCAGCTGAACTTGTTTTATAGGTTTGGCATTTGTCAAGTCGGGTCAGTGGGAACTTATCGGGACCATTAGGACAAATCGAGACATACGAAGCACAGCAGGGCGAAGTCATATTACGAAAATATCAGTCGGAATTGAAATTTGAATGTTCCCAACACTTTCCAATTGTGTTACAAATTTCTTGAATTACCCAGCTGTACTCGTTCTGTTTCTTGGCATTTGTCAAGTCGGGTCATTAAGGACAAATCGGGAACATTAGGACAAGTCGAGACATACGAAGCACAGTAGGGCGAAGTCAAATTACTAAAATCTCAGTCGGAATTGAAATTGGAATTGTTTCCCATTTTCCAATTGTGTTAAAAATTTCTTGTTTTACCCTGCTGGACTTATTCTATAGTTTTGGCATGTGTCAAATCGGGTCAGTGGGACCATTAGAACAAGTCGAGACATACGAAGCACAAAAGAGCTAGTCAATTTACGAAAATCCCAGTCGGAATTGAAATTAGAATTGTTCCACAACAATTTCCTATTGTGTTACAAATTTCTTGTTTTACCCAGCTGGACTTGTCCTGTATTTTGGCATTTGTCAAGTCGGGTCATCAAGCACAAATCGGGACCATTAGGACAAGTCGAGACATACGAAGCACAGCAGGGCTAAGTCAATTAACGAATATCCCAGTCGGAATTGAAATTAGAATTGTTCCACAACAATTTCCTATTATGTTACAAATTTCTTGTTTTACCCAGCTGAACTTGTTCTATAGGTTTGGCATTTGTCAAGTCGGGTCAGTGGGAACTTATCGGGACCATTAGGACAAATCGAGACATACGAGACATACGAAGTCATATTACGAAAATTTCAGTCGGAATTGAAATTTGAATGTTCCCAACACTTTCCAATTGTGTTACAAATTTCTTGAATTACCCAGCTGTACTCGTTCTGTTTTTTGGCATTTGTCAAGTCGGGTCATTAAGGACAAATCGGGAACATTAGGACAAGTCGAGACATACGAAGCACAGCAGGGCGAAGTCAAATTACTAAAATCTCAGTCGGAATTGAAATTTTAATTGTTCCCCAACATTTTTCAATTGTGCTTCAAATTTCTTGTTTTACCCAGATTGACTTGTTCTGTAGTTTTGGCATTCGTCAAGTTGGGTCAGTGGGGAAAAATCGGGAACATAAGTACAAGTTGATATATACGAAGCACAGTAGGGCGAAGTCATATTACGAAAATCTCAGTCGGAATTTAAATTTGAATGTTCCCAACACTTTCCAATTGTGTTACAAATTTCTTGAATTCCCCAGCTGGACTCGTTCTGTTTTTTGGCATTTGTCAAGTCGGGTCATTAAGGACAAATCGGAAACTTAGGACAAGTCGAGACATTGATATATACAAAGCACAGCAGGGCGAAGTCAAATTACGAAATTCTCAGTCGGAATTGAAATTGGAATTGTTTCCCAACATTTTCCAATTGTGTTACAAATTTCTTGTTTTACCCTGCTGGACTTGTTCTGTAGGTTTGGCATTTGTCAAGTCGGGTCAGTGGGAACATATCGGGACCATTAGGTCAAGTCAAGACATACGAAGCACAGCAGGGCGAAGTCATATTACGAAAATCTCAGTCGGAATTGAAATTTGAATGTTCCCAACACTTTCCAATTGTGTTACAAATTTCTTGAATTACCCAGCTGGACTCGTTCTGTTTTTTGGCATTTGTCAAGTCGGGTCAGTGGGAACATATCGGGACCTTTAGGACAAATCGAGACCTACGAAGCACAGCAGGGCGAAGTCATATTACGAAAATCTCAGTCGGAATTGAAATTTGAATGTTCCCAACACTTTCCAATTGTGTTACAAATTTCTTGAATTACCCAGCTGTACTCGTTCTGTTTTTTGGCATTTGTCAAATCGGGACATTAAGGACAAATCGGGAACATTAGGACAAGTCGAGACATACGAAGCACAGCAGGGCGAAGTCAAATTACTAAAATCTCAGTCGGAATTGAAGTTTTAATTGTTCCCCAACATTTTCCAATTGTGCTACAAATTTCTTGTTTTACCCAGCTTGACTTGTTCTGTAGTTTTGGCATTCGTCAAGTTAGGTCAGTGGGGAAAAATCGGGAACATTAGTACAAGTTGATATATACGAAGCACAGCAGGGCGAAGTCAAATTACGAAAATCTCAGTCGGAATTGAAATTGGAATTGTTTCCCAACATTTTCCAATTGTGTTAAAAATTTCTTGTTTTACCCTGCTGGACTTATTCTATAGTTTTGGCATATGTCAAATCGGGTCAGTAGGGACCATTAGAACAAGTCGAGACATACGAAGCACAAAAGGGCTAAGTCAATTTACGAAAATCCCAGTCGGAATTGAAATTAGAATTGTTCCACAACAATTTCCTATTGTGTTACAAATTTCTTGTTTTACCCAGCTGGACTTGTCCTGTATTTTGGCATTTGTCAAGTCGGGTCATCAAGCACAAATCGGGTCCATTAGGACAAGTCGAGACATACGAAGCACAGCAGGGCTAAGTCAATTTACGAATATCCCAGTCGGAATTGAAATTAGAATTGTTCCACAACAATTTCCTATTATGTTACAAATTTCTTGTTTTACCCAGCTGAACTTGTTCTATAGGTTTGGCATTTGTCAAGTCGGGTCAGTGGGAACTTATCGGGACCATTAGGACAAATCGAGACATACGAAGCACAGCAGGGCGAAGTCATATTACGAAAATATCAGTCGGAATTGAAATTTGAATTGTTCCCCTACATTTTCCAATTGTGCTACAAATTTCTTGTTTTACCCAGCTGGACTTGTTCTGTAGTTTTGGCATTCGTCAAGTTAGGTCAGTAGGGACAAATCGGGAACATCAGTACAAGTTGATATATGCACAGCAGGGCGAAGTCAAATTACGAAAATCTCAGTCGGAATTGAAATTTGAATTGTTCCCCTACATTTTCCAATTGTGCTACAAATTTCTTGTTTTACCCAGCTGGACTTGTCCTGTATTTTGGCATTTGTCAAGTCGGGTCATCAAGCACAAATCGGGACCATTAGGACAAGTCGAGACATACGAAGCACAGCAGGGCTAAGTCAATTTACGAATATCCCAGTCGGAATTGAAATTAGAATTGTTCCACAACAATTTCCTATTACGTTACAAATTTCTTGTTTTACCCAGCTGAACTTGTTCTATAGGTTTGGCATTTGTCAAGTCGTGTCAGTGGGAACATATCGGGACCTTTAGGACAAATCGAGACCTACGAAGCACAGCAGGGCGAAGTCATATTACGAAAATCTCAGTCGGAATTGAAATTTGAATGTTCCCAACACTTTCCAATTGTGTTACAAATTTCTTGAATTACCTAGCTGTACTCGTTCTGTTTTTTGGCATTTGTCAAGTCGGGTCATTAAGGACAAATCGGAAACATTAGGACAAGTCGAGACATACGAAGCACAGCAGGGCGAAGTCAAATTACTAAAATCTCAGTCGGAATTGAAATTTTAATTGTTCCCCAACATTTTCCAATTGTGCTTCAAATTTCTTGTTTTACCCAGATTGACTTGTTCTGTAGTTTTGGCATTCGTCAAGTTGGGTCAGTGGGGAAAAATCGGGAACATAAGTACAAGTTGATATATACGAAGCACAGTAGGGCGAAGTCATATTACGAAAATCTCAGTCGGAATTTAAATTTGAATGTTCCCAACACTTTCCAATTGTGTTACAAATTTCTTGAATTCCCCAGCTGGACTCGTTCTGTTTTTTGGCATTTGTCAAGTCGGGTCATTAAGGACAAATCGGAAACATTAGGACAAGTCGAGACATTGATATATACAAAGCACAGCAGGGCGAAGTCAAATTACGAAATTCTCAGTCGGAATTGAAATTGGAATTGTTTCCCAACATTTTCCAATTGTGTTACAAATTTCTTGTTTTACCCTGCTGGACTTGTTCTGTAGGTTTGGCATTTGTCAAGTCGGGTCAGTGGGAACATATCGGGACCATTAGGTCAAGTCAAGACATACGAAGCACAGCAGGGCGAAGTCATATTACGAAAATCTCAGTCGGAATTGAAATTTGAATGTTCCCAACACTTTCCAATTGTGTTACAAATTTCTTGAATTACCCAGCTGGACTCGTTCTGTTTTTTGGCATTTGTCAAGTCGGGTCAGTGGGAACATATCGGGACCTTTAGGACAAATCGAGACCTACGAAGCACAGCAGGGCGAAGTCATATTACGAAAATCTCAGTCGGAATTGAAATTTGAATGTTCCCAACACTTTCCAATTGTGTTACAAATTTCTTGAATTACCCAGCTGTACTCGTTCTGTTTTTTGGCATTTGTCAAATCGGGACATTAAGGACAAATCGGGAACATTAGGACAAGTCGAGACATACGAAGCACAGCAGGGCGAAGTCAAATTACTAAAATCTCAGTCGGAATTGAAGTTTTAATTGTTCCCCAACATTTTCCAATTGTGCTACAAATTTCTTTTACCCAGCTTGACTTGTTCTGTAGTTTTGGCATTCGTCAAGTTAGGTCAGTGGGGAAAAATCGGGAACATTAGTACAAGTTGATATATACGAAGCACAGCAGGGCGAAGTCAAATTACGAAAATCTCAGTCGGAATTGAAATTGGAATTGTTTCCCAACATTTTCCAATTGTGTTAAAAATTTCTTGTTTTACCCTGCTGGACTTATTCTATAGTTTTGGCATATGTCAAATCGGGTCAGTAGGGACCATTAGAACAAGTCGAGACATACGAAGCACAAAAGGGCTAAGTCAATTTACGAAAATCCCAGTCGGAATTGAAATTAGAATTGTTCCACAACAATTTCCTATTGTGTTACAAATTTCTTGTTTTACCCAGCTGGACTTGTCCTGTATTTTGGCATTTGTCAAGTCGGGTCATCAAGCACAAATCGGGACCATTAGGACAAGTCGAGACATACGAAGCACAGCAGGGCTAAGTCAATTTACGAATATCCCAGTCGGAATTGAAATTAGAATTGTTCCACAACAATTTCCTATTATGTTACAAATTTCTTGTTTTACCCAGCTGAACTTGTTCTATAGGTTTGGCATTTGTCAAGTCGGGTCAGTGGGAACTTATCGGGACCATTAGGACAAATCGAGACATACGAAGCACAGCAGGGCGAAGTCATATTACGAAAATATCAGTCGGAATTGAAATTTGAATTGTTCCCCTACATTTTCCAATTGTGCTACAAATTTCTTGTTTTACCCAGCTGGACTTGTTCTGTAGTTTTGGCATTCGTCAAGTTAGGTCAGTAGGGACAAATCGGGAACATCAGTACAAGTTGATATATGCACAGCAGGGCGAAGTCAAATTACGAAAATCTCAGTCGGAATTGAAATTTGAATTGTTCCCCTACATTTTCCAATTGTGCTACAAATTTCTTGTTTTACCCAGCTGGACTTGTCCTGTATTTTGGCATTTGTCAAGTCGGGTCATCAAGCACAAATCGGGACCATTAGGACAAGTCGAGACATACGAAGCACAGCAGGGCTAAGTCAATTTACGAATATCCCAGTCGGAATTGAAATTAGAATTGTTCCACAACAATTTCCTATTACGTTACAAATTTCTTGTTTTACCCAGCTGAACTTGTTCTATAGGTTTGGCATTTGTCAAGTCGTGTCAGTGGGAACATATCGGGACCTTTAGGACAAATCGAGACCTACGAAGCACAGCAGGGCGAAGTCATATTACGAAAATCTCAGTCGGAATTGAAATTTGAATGTTCCCAACACTTTCCAATTGTGTTACAAATTTCTTGAATTACCCAGCTGTACTCGTTCTGTTTTTTGGCATTTGTCAAATCGGGACATTAAGGACAAATCGGGAACATTAGGACAAGTCGAGACATACGAAGCACAGCAGGGCGAAGTCAAATTACTAAAATCTCAGTCGGAATTGAAGTTTTAATTGATCCCCAACATTTTCCAATTGTGCTACAAATTTCTTGTTTTACCCAGCTTGACTAGTTCTGTAGTTTTGGCATTCGTCAAGTTTGGTCAGTGGGGAAAAATCGGGAACATTAGTACAAGTTGATATATACGAAGCACAGCAGGGCGAAGTCAAATTACGAAAATCTCAGTCGGAATTGAAATTAGAATTGTTCCCCTACATTTTCCTATTGTGCTACAAATTTCTTGTTTTACCCTGCTGGACTTATTCTATAGTTTTGGCATATGTCAAATCGGGTCAGTAGGGACCATTAGAACAAGTCGAGACATACGAAGCACAAAAGGGCTAAGTCAATTTACGAAAATCCCAGTCGGAATTGAAATTAGAATTGTTCCACAACAATTTCCTATTGTGTTACAAATTTCTTGTTTTACCCAGCTGGACTTGTCCTGTATTTTGGCATTTGTCAAGTCGGGTCATCAAGCACAAATCGGGACCATTAGGACAAGTCGAGACATACGAAGCACAGCAGGGCTAAGTCAATTTACGAATATCCCAGTCGGAATTGAAATTAGAATTGTTCCACAACAATTTCCTATTATGTTACAAATTTCTTGTTTTACCCAGCTGAACTTGTTCTATAGGTTTGGCATTTGTCAAGTCGGGTCAGTGGGAACTTATCGGGACCATTAGGACAAATCGAGACATACGAAGCACAGCAGGGCGAAGTCATATTACGAAAATATCAGTCGGAATTGAAATTTGAATTGTTCCCCTACATTTTCCAATTGTGCTACAAATTTCTTGTTTTACCCAGCTGGACTTGTTCTGTAGTTTTGGCATTCGTCAAGTTAGGTCAGTAGGGACAAATCGGGAACATCAGTACAAGTTGATATATGCACAGCAGGGCGAAGTCAAATTACGAAAATCTCAGTCGGAATTGAAATTTGAATTGTTCCCCTACATTTTCCAATTGTGCTACAAATTTCTTGTTTTACCCAGCTGGACTTGTCCTGTATTTTGGCATTTGTCAAGTCGGGTCATCAAGCACAAATCGGGACCATTAGGACAAGTCGAGACATACGAAGCACAGCAGGGCTAAGTCAATTTACGAATATCCCAGTCGGAATTGAAATTAGAATTGTTCCACAACAATTTCCTATTACGTTACAAATTTCTTGTTTTACCCAGCTGAACTTGTTCTATAGGTTTGGCATTTGTCAAGTCGTGTCAGTGGGAACATATCGGGACCTTTAGGACAAATCGAGACCTACGAAGCACAGCAGGGCGAAGTCATATTACGAAAATCTCAGTCGGAATTGAAATTTGAATGTTCCCAACACTTTCCAATTGTGTTACAAATTTCTTGAATTACCCAGCTGTACTCGTTCTGTTTTTTGGCATTTGTCAAATCGGGACATTAAGGACAAATCGGGAACATTAGGACAAGTCGAGACATACGAAGCACAGCAGGGCGAAGTCAAATTACTAAAATCTCAGTCGGAATTGAAGTTTTAATTGATCCCCAACATTTTCCAATTGTGCTACAAATTTCTTGTTTTACCCAGCTTGACTAGTTCTGTAGTTTTGGCATTCGTCAAGTTTGGTCAGTGGGGAAAAATCGGGAACATTAGTACAAGTTGATATATACGAAGCACAGCAGGGCGAAGTCAAATTACGAAAATCTCAGTCGGAATTGAAATTAGAATTGTTCCCCTACATTTTCCTATTGTGCTACAAATTTCTTGTTTTACCCAGCTGGACTTGTCCTGTATTTTGGCATTTGTCAAGTCGGGTCATCAAGCACAAATCGGGACCATTAGGACAAGTCGAGACATACGAAGCACAGCAGGGCGAAGTCAAATTACTAAAATCTCAGTCGGAATTGAAGTTTTAATTGTTCCCCAACATTTTCCAATTGTGCTACAAATTTCTTGTTTTACCCAGCTTGACTTGTTCTGTAGTTTTGGCATTCGTCAAGTTGGGTCAGTGGGGAAAAATCGGGAACATAAGTACAAGTTGATATATACGAAGCACAGTAGGGCGAAGTCATATTACGAAAATCTCAGTCGGAATTTATATTTGAATGTTCCCAACACTTTCCAATTGTGTTACAAATTTCTTGAATTACCCAGCTGTACTCGTTCTGTTTTTTGGCATTTGTCAAGTCGGGTCATTAAGGACAAATCGGGAACATTAGGACAAGTCGAGACATACGAAGCACAGCAGGGCGAAGTCAAATTACTAAAATCTCAGTCGGAATTGAAATTTTAATTGTTCCCCAACATTTTCCAATTGTGCTTCAAATTTCTTGTTTTACCCAGATTGACTTGTTCTGTAGTTTTGGCATTCGTCAAGTTGGGTCAGTGGGGAAAAATCGGGAACATAAGTACAAGTTGATATATACGAAGCACAGTAGGGCGAAGTCATATTACGAAAATCTCAGTCGGAATTTAAATTTGAATGTTCCCAACACTTTCCAATTGTGTTACAAATTTCTTGAATTCCCCAGCTGGACTCGTTCTGTTTTTTGGCATTTGTCAAGTCGGGTCATTAAGGACAAATCGGAAACATTAGGACAAGTCGAGACATTGATATATACAAAGCACAGCAGGGCGAAGTCAAATTACGAAATTCTCAGTCGGAATTGAAATTGGAATTGTTTCCCAACATTTTCCAATTGTGTTACAAATTTCTTGTTTTACCCTGCTGGACTTGTTCTGTAGGTTTGGCATTTGTCAAGTCGGGTCAGTGGGAACATATCGGGACCATTAGGTCAAGTCAAGACATACGAAGCACAGCAGGGCGAAGTCATATTACGAAAATCTCAGTCGGAATTGAAATTTGAATGTTCCCAACACTTTCCAATTGTGTTACAAATTTCTTGAATTACCCAGCTGGACTCGTTCTGTTTTTTGGCATTTGTCAAGTCGGGTCAGTGGGAACATATCGGGACCTTTAGGACAAATCGAGACCTACGAAGCACAGCAGGGCGAAGTCATATTACGAAAATCTCAGTCGGAATTGAAATTTGAATGTTCCCAACACTTTCCAATTGTGTTACAAATTTCTTGAATTACCCAGCTGTACTCGTTCTGTTTTTTGGCATTTGTCAAATCGGGACATTAAGGACAAATCGGGAACATTAGGACAAGTCGAGACATACGAAGCACAGCAGGGCGAAGTCAAATTACTAAAATCTCAGTCGGAATTGAAGTTTTAATTGTTCCCCAACATTTTCCAATTGTGCTACAAATTTCTTTTACCCAGCTTGACTTGTTCTGTAGTTTTGGCATTCGTCAAGTTAGGTCAGTGGGGAAAAATCGGGAACATTAGTACAAGTTGATATATACGAAGCACAGCAGGGCGAAGTCAAATTACGAAAATCTCAGTCGGAATTGAAATTGGAATTGTTTCCCAACATTTTCCAATTGTGTTAAAAATTTCTTGTTTTACCCTGCTGGACTTATTCTATAGTTTTGGCATATGTCAAATCGGGTCAGTAGGGACCATTAGAACAAGTCGAGACATACGAAGCACAAAAGGGCTAAGTCAATTTACGAAAATCCCAGTCGGAATTGAAATTAGAATTGTTCCACAACAATTTCCTATTGTGTTACAAATTTCTTGTTTTACCCAGCTGGACTTGTCCTGTATTTTGGCATTTGTCAAGTCGGGTCATCAAGCACAAATCGGGACCATTAGGACAAGTCGAGACATACGAAGCACAGCAGGGCTAAGTCAATTTACGAATATCCCAGTCGGAATTGAAATTAGAATTGTTCCACAACAATTTCCTATTATGTTACAAATTTCTTGTTTTACCCAGCTGAACTTGTTCTATAGGTTTGGCATTTGTCAAGTCGGGTCAGTGGGAACTTATCGGGACCATTAGGACAAATCGAGACATACGAAGCACAGCAGGGCGAAGTCATATTACGAAAATATCAGTCGGAATTGAAATTTGAATTGTTCCCCTACATTTTCCAATTGTGCTACAAATTTCTTGTTTTACCCAGCTGGACTTGTTCTGTAGTTTTGGCATTCGTCAAGTTAGGTCAGTAGGGACAAATCGGGAACATCAGTACAAGTTGATATATGCACAGCAGGGCGAAGTCAAATTACGAAAATCTCAGTCGGAATTGAAATTTGAATTGTTCCCCTACATTTTCCAATTGTGCTACAAATTTCTTGTTTTACCCAGCTGGACTTGTCCTGTATTTTGGCATTTGTCAAGTCGGGTCATCAAGCACAAATCGGGACCATTAGGACAAGTCGAGACATACGAAGCACAGCAGGGCTAAGTCAATTTACGAATATCCCAGTCGGAATTGAAATTAGAATTGTTCCACAACAATTTCCTATTACGTTACAAATTTCTTGTTTTACCCAGCTGAACTTGTTCTATAGGTTTGGCATTTGTCAAGTCGTGTCAGTGGGAACATATCGGGACCTTTAGGACAAATCGAGACCTACGAAGCACAGCAGGGCGAAGTCATATTACGAAAATCTCAGTCGGAATTGAAATTTGAATGTTCCCAACACTTTCCAATTGTGTTACAAATTTCTTGAATTACCCAGCTGTACTCGTTCTGTTTTTTGGCATTTGTCAAATCGGGACATTAAGGACAAATCGGGAACATTAGGACAAGTCGAGACATACGAAGCACAGCAGGGCGAAGTCAAATTACTAAAATCTCAGTCGGAATTGAAGTTTTAATTGATCCCCAACATTTTCCAATTGTGCTACAAATTTCTTGTTTTACCCAGCTTGACTAGTTCTGTAGTTTTGGCATTCGTCAAGTTTGGTCAGTGGGGAAAAATCGGGAACATTAGTACAAGTTGATATATACGAAGCACAGCAGGGCGAAGTCAAATTACGAAAATCTCAGTCGGAATTGAAATTAGAATTGTTCCCCTACATTTTCCTATTGTGCTACAAATTTCTTGTTTTACCCTGCTGGACTTATTCTATAGTTTTGGCATATGTCAAATCGGGTCAGTAGGGACCATTAGAACAAGTCGAGACATACGAAGCACAAAAGGGCTAAGTCAATTTACGAAAATCCCAGTCGGAATTGAAATTAGAATTGTTCCACAACAATTTCCTATTGTGTTACAAATTTCTTGTTTTACCCAGCTGGACTTGTCCTGTATTTTGGCATTTGTCAAGTCGGGTCATCAAGCACAAATCGGGACCATTAGGACAAGTCGAGACATACGAAGCACAGCAGGGCTAAGTCAATTTACGAATATCCCAGTCGGAATTGAAATTAGAATTGTTCCACAACAATTTCCTATTATGTTACAAATTTCTTGTTTTACCCAGCTGAACTTGTTCTATAGGTTTGGCATTTGTCAAGTCGGGTCAGTGGGAACTTATCGGGACCATTAGGACAAATCGAGACATACGAAGCACAGCAGGGCGAAGTCATATTACGAAAATATCAGTCGGAATTGAAATTTGAATTGTTCCCCTACATTTTCCAATTGTGCTACAAATTTCTTGTTTTACCCAGCTGGACTTGTTCTGTAGTTTTGGCATTCGTCAAGTTAGGTCAGTAGGGACAAATCGGGAACATCAGTACAAGTTGATATATGCACAGCAGGGCGAAGTCAAATTACGAAAATCTCAGTCGGAATTGAAATTTGAATTGTTCCCCTACATTTTCCAATTGTGCTACAAATTTCTTGTTTTACCCAGCTGGACTTGTCCTGTATTTTGGCATTTGTCAAGTCGGGTCATCAAGCACAAATCGGGACCATTAGGACAAGTCGAGACATACGAAGCACAGCAGGGCTAAGTCAATTTACGAATATCCCAGTCGGAATTGAAATTAGAATTGTTCCACAACAATTTCCTATTACGTTACAAATTTCTTGTTTTACCCAGCTGAACTTGTTCTATAGGTTTGGCATTTGTCAAGTCGTGTCAGTGGGAACATATCGGGACCTTTAGGACAAATCGAGACCTACGAAGCACAGCAGGGCGAAGTCATATTACGAAAATCTCAGTCGGAATTGAAATTTGAATGTTCCCAACACTTTCCAATTGTGTTACAAATTTCTTGAATTACCCAGCTGTACTCGTTCTGTTTTTTGGCATTTGTCAAATCGGGACATTAAGGACAAATCGGGAACATTAGGACAAGTCGAGACATACGAAGCACAGCAGGGCGAAGTCAAATTACTAAAATCTCAGTCGGAATTGAAGTTTTAATTGATCCCCAACATTTTCCAATTGTGCTACAAATTTCTTGTTTTACCCAGCTTGACTAGTTCTGTAGTTTTGGCATTCGTCAAGTTTGGTCAGTGGGGAAAAATCGGGAACATTAGTACAAGTTGATATATACGAAGCACAGCAGGGCGAAGTCAAATTACGAAAATCTCAGTCGGAATTGAAATTAGAATTGTTCCCCTACATTTTCCTATTGTGCTACAAATTTCTTGTTTTACCCAGCTGGACTTGTCCTGTATTTTGGCATTTGTCAAGTCGGGTCATCAAGCACAAATCGGGACCATTAGGACAAGTCGAGACATACGAAGCACAGCAGGGCGAAGTCAAATTACTAAAATCTCAGTCGGAATTGAAGTTTTAATTGTTCCCCAACATTTTCCAATTGTGCTACAAATTTCTTGTTTTACCCAGCTTGACTTGTTCTGTAGTTTTGGCATTCGTCAAGTTGGGTCAGTGGGGAAAAATCGGGAACATAAGTACAAGTTGATATATACGAAGCACAGTAGGGCGAAGTCATATTACGAAAATCTCAGTCGGAATTTATATTTGAATGTTCCCAACACTTTCCAATTGTGTTACAAATTTCTTGAATTACCCAGCTGTACTCGTTCTGTTTTTTGGCATTTGTCAAGTCGGGTCATTAAGGACAAATCGGGAACATTAGGACAAGTCGAGACATACGAAGCACAGCAGGGCGAAGTCAAATTACTAAAATCTCAGTCGGAATTGAAATTTTAATTGTTCCCCAACATTTTCCAATTGTGCTTCAAATTTCTTGTTTTACCCAGATTGACTTGTTCTGTAGTTTTGGCATTCGTCAAGTTGGGTCAGTGGGGAAAAATCGGGAACATAAGTACAAGTTGATATATACGAAGCACAGTAGGGCGAAGTCATATTACGAAAATCTCAGTCGGAATTTAAATTTGAATGTTCCCAACACTTTCCAATTGTGTTACAAATTTCTTGAATTCCCCAGCTGGACTCGTTCTGTTTTTTGGCATTTGTCAAGTCGGGTCATTAAGGACAAATCGGAAACATTAGGACAAGTCGAGACATTGATATATACAAAGCACAGCAGGGCGAAGTCAAATTACGAAATTCTCAGTCGGAATTGAAATTGGAATTGTTTCCCAACATTTTCCAATTGTGTTACAAATTTCTTGTTTTACCCTGCTGGACTTGTTCTGTAGGTTTGGCATTTGTCAAGTCGGGTCAGTGGGAACATATCGGGACCATTAGGTCAAGTCAAGACATACGAAGCACAGCAGGGCGAAGTCATATTACGAAAATCTCAGTCGGAATTGAAATTTGAATGTTCCCAACACTTTCCAATTGTGTTACAAATTTCTTGAATTACCCAGCTGGACTCGTTCTGTTTTTTGGCATTTGTCAAATCGGGTCATTAAGGACAAATCGGGAACATTAGGACAAGTCGAGACATACGAAGCACAGCAGGGCGAAGTCAAATTACTAAAATCTCAGTCGGAATTGAAGTTTTAATTGTTCCCCAACATTTTCCAATTGTGCTACAAATTTCTTGTTTTACCCAGCTTGACTTGTTCTGTAGTTTTGGCATTCGTCTAGTTAGGTCAGTGGGGAAAAATCGGAAACATTAGTTCAAGTTGATATATACGAAGCACAGCAGGGCGAAGTCAAATTACGAAAATCTCAGTCGGAATTGAAATTTGAATTGTTCCCCTACATTTTCCAATTGTGCTACAAATTTCTTGTTTTACCCAGCTGGACTTGTCCTGTATTTTGGCATTTGTCAAGTCGGGTCATCAAGCACAAATCGGGACCATTAGGACAAGTCGAGACATACGAAGCACAGCAGGGCTAAGTCAATTTACGAATATCCCAGTCGGAATTGAAATTAGAATTGTTCCACAACAATTTCCTATTATGTTACAAATTTCTTGTTTTACCCAGCTGAACTTGTTTTATAGGTTTGGCATTTGTCAAGTCGGGTCAGTGGGAACTTATCGGGACCATTAGGACAAATCGAGACATACGAAGCACAGCAGGGCGAAGTCATATTACGAAAATCTCAGTCGGAATTGAAATTTGAATGTTCCCAACACTTTCCAATTGTGTTACAAATTTCTTGAATTACCCAGCTGTACTCGTTCTGTTTTTTGGCATTTGTCAAATCGGAACATTAAGGACAAATCGGGAACATTAGGACAAGTCGAGACATACGAAGCACAGCAGGGCGAAGTCAAATTACTAAAATCTCAGTCGGAATTGAAGTTTTAATTGTTCCCCAACATTTTCCAATTGTGCTACAAATTTCTTTTACCCAGCTTGACTTGTTCTGTAGTTTTGGCATTCGTCAAGTTAGGTCAGTGGGGAAAAATCGGGAACATTAGTACAAGTTGATATATACGAAGCACAGCAGGGCGAAGTCAAATTACGAAAATCTCAGTCGGAATTGAAATTGGAATTGTTTCCCAACATTTTCCAATTGTGTTAAAAATTTCTTGTTTTACCCTGCTGGACTTATTCTATAGTTTTGGCATATGTCAAATCGGGTCAGTAGGGACCATTAGAACAAGTCGAGACATACGAAGCACAAAAGGGCTAAGTCAATTTACGAAAATCCCAGTCGGAATTGAAATTAGAATTGTTCCACAACAATTTCCTATTGTGTTACAAATTTCTTGTTTTACCCAGCTGGACTTGTCCTGTATTTTGGCATTTGTCAAGTCGGGTCATCAAGCACAAATCGGGACCATTAGGACAAGTCGAGACATACGAAGCACAGCAGGGCTAAGTCAATTTACGAATATCCCAGTCGGAATTGAAATTAGAATTGTTCCACAACAATTTCCTATTATGTTACAAATTTCTTGTTTTACCCAGCTGAACTTGTTCTATAGGTTTGGCATTTGTCAAGTCGGGTCAGTGGGAACTTATCGGGACCATTAGGACAAATCGAGACATACGAAGCACAGCAGGGCGAAGTCATATTACGAAAATATCAGTCGGAATTGAAATTTGAATTGTTCCCCTACATTTTCCAATTGTGCTACAAATTTCTTGTTTTACCCAGCTGGACTTGTTCTGTAGTTTTGGCATTCGTCAAGTTAGGTCAGTAGGGACAAATCGGGAACATCAGTACAAGTTGATATATGCACAGCAGGGCGAAGTCAAATTACGAAAATCTCAGTCGGAATTGAAATTTGAATTGTTCCCCTACATTTTCCAATTGTGCTACAAATTTCTTGTTTTACCCAGCTGGACTTGTCCTGTATTTTGGCATTTGTCAAGTCGGGTCATTAAGGACAAATCGGGAACATTAGGACAAGTCGAGACATACGAAGCACAGCAGGGCGAAGTCAAATTACTAAAATCTCAGTCGGAATTGAAATTTTAATTGTTCCCCAACATTTTCCAATTGTGCTTCAAATTTCTTGTTTTACCCAGATTGACTTGTTCTGTAGTTTTGGCATTCGTCAAGTTGGGTCAGTGGGGAAAAATCGGGAACATAAGTACAAGTTGATATATACGAAGCACAGTAGGGCGAAGTCATATTACGAAAATCTCAGTCGGAATTTAAATTTGAATGTTCCCAACACTTTCCAATTGTGTTACAAATTTCTTGAATTCCCCAGCTGGACTCGTTCTGTTTTTTGGCATTTGTCAAGTCGGGTCATTAAGGACAAATCGGAAACATTAGGACAAGTCGAGACATTGATATATACAAAGCACAGCAGGGCGAAGTCAAATTACGAAATTCTCAGTCGGAATTGAAATTGGAATTGTTTCCCAACATTTTCCAATTGTGTTACAAATTTCTTGTTTTACCCTGCTGGACTTGTTCTGTAGGTTTGGCATTTGTCAAGTCGGGTCAGTGGGAACATATCGGGACCATTAGGTCAAGTCAAGACATACGAAGCACAGCAGGGCGAAGTCATATTACGAAAATCTCAGTCGGAATTGAAATTTGAATGTTCCCAACACTTTCCAATTGTGTTACAAATTTCTTGAATTACCCAGCTGGACTCGTTCTGTTTTTTGGCATTTGTCAAATCGGGTCATTAAGGACAAATCGGGAACATTAGGACAAGTCGAGACATACGAAGCACAGCAGGGCGAAGTCAAATTACTAAAATCTCAGTCGGAATTGAAGTTTTAATTGTTCCCCAACATTTTCCAATTGTGCTACAAATTTCTTGTTTTACCCAGCTTGACTTGTTCTGTAGTTTTGGCATTCGTCTAGTTAGGTCAGTGGGGAAAAATCGGAAACATTAGTTCAAGTTGATATATACGAAGCACAGCAGGGCGAAGTCAAATTACGAAAATCTCAGTCGGAATTGAAATTTGAATTGTTCCCCTACATTTTCCAATTGTGCTACAAATTTCTTGTTTTACCCAGCTGGACTTGTCCTGTATTTTGGCATTTGTCAAGTCGGGTCATCAAGCACAAATCGGGACTATTAGGACAAGTCGAGACATACGAAGCACAGCAGGGCTAAGTCAATTTACGAATATCCCAGTCGGAATTGAAATTTGAATTGTTCCCCTACATTTTCCAATTGTGCTACAAATTTCTTGTTTTACCCAGCTGGACTTGTCCTGTATTTTGGCATTTGTCAAGTCGGGTCATCAAGCACAAATCGGGACCATTAGGACAAGTCGAGACATACGAAGCACAGCAGGGCTAAGTCAATTTACGAATATCCCAGTCGGAATTGAAATTAGAATTGTTCCACAACAATTTCCTATTATGTTACAAATTTCTTGTTTTACCCAGCTGAACTTGTTTTATAGGTTTGGCATTTGTCAAGTCGGGTCAGTGGGAACTTATCGGGACCATTAGGACAAATCGAGACATACGAAGCACAGCAGGGCGAAGTCATATTACGAAAATATCAGTCGGAATTGAAATTTGAATGTTCCCAACACTTTCCAATTGTGTTACAAATTTCTTGAATTACCCAGCTGTACTCGTTCTGTTTCTTGGCATTTGTCAAGTCGGGTCATTAAGGACAAATCGGGAACATTAGGACAAGTCGAGACATACGAAGCACAGTAGGGCGAAGTCAAATTACTAAAATCTCAGTCGGAATTGAAATTGGAATTGTTTCCCATTTTCCAATTGTGTTAAAAATTTCTTGTTTTACCCTGCTGGACTTATTCTATAGTTTTGGCATGTGTCAAATCGGGTCAGTGGGACCATTAGAACAAGTCGAGACATACGAAGCACAAAAGAGCTAGTCAATTTACGAAAATCCCAGTCGGAATTGAAATTAGAATTGTTCCACAACAATTTCCTATTGTGTTACAAATTTCTTGTTTTACCCAGCTGGACTTGTCCTGTATTTTGGCATTTGTCAAGTCGGGTCATCAAGCACAAATCGGGACCATTAGGACAAGTCGAGACATACGAAGCACAGCAGGGCTAAGTCAATTAACGAATATCCCAGTCGGAATTGAAATTAGAATTGTTCCACAACAATTTCCTATTATGTTACAAATTTCTTGTTTTACCCAGCTGAACTTGTTCTATAGGTTTGGCATTTGTCAAGTCGGGTCAGTGGGAACTTATCGGGACCATTAGGACAAATCGAGACATACGAGACATACGAAGTCATATTACGAAAATTTCAGTCGGAATTGAAATTTGAATGTTCCCAACACTTTCCAATTGTGTTACAAATTTCTTGAATTACCCAGCTGTACTCGTTCTGTTTTTTGGCATTTGTCAAGTCGGGTCATTAAGGACAAATCGGGAACATTAGGACAAGTCGAGACATACGAAGCACAGCAGGGCGAAGTCAAATTACTAAAATCTCAGTCGGAATTGAAATTTTAATTGTTCCCCAACATTTTCCAATTGTGCTTCAAATTTCTTGTTTTACCCAGATTGACTTGTTCTGTAGTTTTGGCATTCGTCAAGTTGGGTCAGTGGGGAAAAATCGGGAACATAAGTACAAGTTGATATATACGAAGCACAGTAGGGCGAAGTCATATTACGAAAATCTCAGTCGGAATTTAAATTTGAATGTTCCCAACACTTTCCAATTGTGTTACAAATTTCTTGAATTCCCCAGCTGGACTCGTTCTGTTTTTTGGCATTTGTCAAGTCGGGTCATTAAGGACAAATCGGAAACATTAGGACAAGTCGAGACATTGATATATACAAAGCACAGCAGGGCGAAGTCAAATTACGAAATTCTCAGTCGGAATTGAAATTGGAATTGTTTCCCAACATTTTCCAATTGTGTTACAAATTTCTTGTTTTACCCTGCTGGACTTGTTCTGTAGGTTTGGCATTTGTCAAGTCGGGTCAGTGGGAACATATCGGGACCATTAGGTCAAGTCAAGACATACGAAGCACAGCAGGGCGAAGTCATATTACGAAAATCTCAGTCGGAATTGAAATTTGAATGTTCCCAACACTTTCCAATTGTGTTACAAATTTCTTGAATTACCCAGCTGGACTCGTTCTGTTTTTTGGCATTTGTCAAATCGGGTCATTAAGGACAAATCGGGAACATTAGGACAAGTCGAGACATACGAAGCACAGCAGGGCGAAGTCAAATTACTAAAATCTCAGTCGGAATTGAAGTTTTAATTGTTCCCCAACATTTTCCAATTGTGCTACAAATTTCTTGTTTTACCCAGCTTGACTTGTTCTGTAGTTTTGGCATTCGTCTAGTTAGGTCAGTGGGGAAAAATCGGAAACATTAGTTCAAGTTGATATATACGAAGCACAGCAGGGCGAAGTCAAATTACGAAAATCTCAGTCGGAATTGAAATTTGAATTGTTCCCCTACATTTTCCAATTGTGCTACAAATTTCTTGTTTTACCCAGCTGGACTTGTCCTGTATTTTGGCATTTGTCAAGTCGGGTCATCAAGCACAAATCGGGACCATTAGGACAAGTCGAGACATACGAAGCACAGCAGGGCTAAGTCAATTTACGAATATCCCAGTCGGAATTGAAATTAGAATTGTTCCACAACAATTTCCTATTATGTTACAAATTTCTTGTTTTACCCAGCTGAACTTGTTTTATAGGTTTGGCATTTGTCAAGTCGGGTCAGTGGGAACTTATCGGGACCATTAGGACAAATCGAGACATACGAAGCACAGCAGGGCGAAGTCATATTACGAAAATCTCAGTCGGAATTGAAATTTGAATGTTCCCAACACTTTCCAATTGTGTTACAAATTTCTTGAATTACCCAGCTGTACTCGTTCTGTTTTTTGGCATTTGTCAAATCGGAACATTAAGGACAAATCGGGAACATTAGGACAAGTCGAGACATACGAAGCACAGCAGGGCGAAGTCAAATTACTAAAATCTCAGTC
>CAUEHH010000057.1:5000-7500 GCA_958502065.1 Chrysolina americana
TTATGTCCCAATGACTCGCGCACATGCTAGACTCCTTGGTCCGTGTTTCAAGACGGGTCCTGAAAGTACCCAAAGCTATAGCGTTGCAGATCGGCGTTTCAACGAGGTCTGTTCGAGGACATCGCAGCCAACAGTCGCCCGGGGACAGGATCGGCGCTAGGTCCGATCGCCGTCAAACACCGAACGCGCTTGCCACGAGCCGAACGCTAACTAAGTAGCGGCCCCGCGCCATCATTATACCGTCGAGCGAGTCGACCGGGACACCGAGGGTCCACGCAATACGCCGAAACGTTCACGTGGGCTCCACCTCGGGCCTTAGACCGACACCCAACGGATCGCAACGTCCTACTAGGGGAAAAGTGCACGCGTTCGACGTCAGTTCGATAAACGGACTGCGCAGACGACGCGCGAACGCCGTCCGTCACTAGTCCGTCAATTGCCGACGATCGAAACGCGAATGAATTTCCCCTTTCGACCTTTCGGGTTTCTCAGGTTTACCCCTGAACGGTTTCACGTACTCTTGAACTCTCTCTTCAAAGTGCTTTTCAACTTTCCCTCACGGTACTTGTTCGCTATCGGTCTCGTGGTCATATTTAGCCTTAGATGGAGTTTACCACCCACTTAGGGCTGCACTCTCAAGCAACCCGACTCTGAGGAGAGATCCTCCCGAAATAGGCAGCGGTCGCTACGGGCCTGGCACCCTCTATGGGCTGTGGCCCCGTTCAAGAAGGACTTGGACGCACCGCACAATCTCGGGATAAACGGATCCTCCCTAACACCACATTTCTCGGCGGCAGAACCGCGAGATTCGGTGCTGGGCTTATCCCTGTTCGCTCGCAGCTACTGGGGGAATCCTAGTTAGTTTCTTTTCCTCCGCTTAGTAATATGCTTAAATTCAGCGGGTAGTCTCACCTGCTCTGAGGTCGATAAAATAAATTTTAAGTTTGTTCAACACTAACGAAGATATCGTGTAAATACACACGTTTTACTTAATCGTACGAACTCTACCACGTTGCTGTGTATATAACAACAAGAGAGAGAAAACTACCACCGACGGCAAGTTCTCAACAGGCTCTCCACATTCAACACTACGCGATCAGACGTCGTCTTAGTTTCAACAAAGATTCTCGGACACGACGATCGTGCGTTGGTAGAGCGCACAGTGAACCTGTGTTTAGCCGTGGGGCAGCCGCTTTCTTCAACGGGTGCTCGTGAGCTACGAATAAGTACGTGTATATGCGCGTATAAAACCGCACACACGATACGTTGTGTACAAACTACGAATCGTTTTCTCTATCCGTATCAAAAGAAACGGCAGTAGTAAAACGAAACGTTGCTTTCGCATTTTAAGATGCCGCATCGTTTCCCGAAAGAGACACAACACGTTCAGCATCCAACACGCTCCGACGTTTTCACAAAAAACGAATTTTGGAAAACCGAGCAGTCTTTGAAATTGATACGACCCTCAGCCAGGAGTGGTCCAGGAACAGTATCCGAGGACCGCAATGTGCGTTCGAAATGTCGATGTTCGTGTGTCCTGCAGTTCACAAGTTGACGCGCAATTAGCTGCGTTCTTCATCGACCCACGAGCCAAGTGATTCACCGTTCAGGGTAATCATTTTTTAGACGTACTCGAAAATTAATTCGAGCTCGACGCCTCTATTAAGCAAGTGTTAGTTGTATCGTAAAATAAATAAAAAAAAGCTGCGCTCTACGAATCCGTTCGTACAGCACATGTACTTCAGACGAGGCGTACTGAAATCGCGCGCAACTCATTTTTTATCGTCATCGACGAGGACGCGTGTGTGTACCGTATCCTGACGGCAGGGCGAATATCTTTCAAAACCATCGGAATATATACACGAGTCCTTATACACTCGCGCGTTAAATTCCTTCGGATTTATATATCGAGGCGCTCTAAACGAAAACGTTTGCGCCGCGTTATATATAACTCCTAGGTACCCTGTATAATCGTTTACCGAATTTGCGTAACATCATTCTACACTCTCTATGATATCATAGTGTGTGTGGGTAGGTACGCTTCAAAACGGCCGACCACGTCAGAACGTTATTTCGGCTGTATCACGCCTAATTCAACAACCTCCTCGACAGACGTTAATAGTTCCATAAAGACCAACTTCGATATGAGCGCGCGTTTAACCGATATTCATTCGTTTTCCATACTCGTTTATAATACAAGTACACAAGAGAAACGAGTCAAAGGTTACGCGCGCAATCGAAAAAGTCCCGCATCTATGAGAGCAACATTATCGAAATATCGTCTAACTAGCGTACAAACGAAACATATTAGGTATATGTTATGTATACGCGCATCGAAAGACCACTTCAATAAAGTCGCTGCATACAACAGCTATTAGTTCAAATTTGATGAACGGAGAGACGGTGTGTTTGTGCGGAGCGAGTGGTGTTTACACACACACACACACACACACATACATACACACACCGTTCAATCACACGTCCGTCATAATATATTCAG
>CAUEHH010000057.1:10000-22500 GCA_958502065.1 Chrysolina americana
AGCAGTTAATTTTTCTCGCTTTATGGGGTTTGGACAGTCAAGAATGATCTCTTCATACCTCGCCCATTACGTGAAAAATCACTTACTGCCACACAACTACCGTGACGACATGTAGCGCTCCTTCGCTATCGAACTTAGGAATTGGACTATGAGATACACGAGATACATACGTCGTACATACAGACAGACACACACACACATACCAACATACCGGATATCAAAATTCTTGTCGAAATAAAAATTTTTCATCCGGTTCAATGTCGGTCGGCGTTGACGACGACGACGACGACGATTACCGTATATCTTCACGTCGGACCTTTAGAACGGCAAAGGTTTGCGCCCCGAAAAACACACATCGATTTAAAGTGGTATACATCAAAACGAATAATGTGCATCGGTATCGGTGACCACGGTGCGAAGAACGCCCCGACCGTCGCCGGTCGAGTCGTTTCCTCACATATAAGCGCACCTATTTCGGACCCGTTTCCGAAAGCGTTATACCAAATTGCGAGCATTCGTACAATTCTCGAACAATATTCGTAAAGTATGTAAGCGTCATCAAGTTTTGTAGATATTCCCACTATTAGGATGTGAACAGCTAGATAAACAGTTGTTGTTAACTCAAATCGATTTTTACCACCGAGACAAATTGATTCAATGAATGAATGAGATAAGTTCATCATTACTAGAAATATTTTGTATTTACCAAGTATTATGGAAAGTGTTGCGAATATAGAAAGGTACTACAATATTATCATCGAAATCATACGAAACTCCAACACAACATTTAGATAAATACATTCCGATATTGTTGACGGTAATAAATATATACGTAAAATTGTTGGGATACCAAATATATCGGAAAGTGTGGCGAACCGAACCGATAATGGAAAGTGTGGCGAACCGAATATGGACCAAAGTATTATGGAAAGTGTTGCGAATATAAATAAGCAATATATTATAGTCGAAATCCATAGGAATCTCAAACTCTTAAATACATTCCGATATTGTTGGGGTACCAAATATATCGGAAAGTGTGGCGAACCGAACCGATAATGGAAAGTGTGGCGAACCGATAATGGAAAGTGTAGCGAACCGAAAATGGAAAGTGTAGCGAACCGATAATGGAAAGTGTGGCGAACCGAATATGGACCAAAGTATTATGAAAAGTGTTGCGAATATAAATAAGCAATATATTATAGTCGAAATCCATAGGAATCTCAAACTCTTAAATACATTCCGATATTGTTGGGGTACCAAATATATCGGAAAGTGTGGCGAACCGAACCGATAATGGAAAGTGTGGCGAACCGATAATGGAAAGTGTAGCGAACCGAAAATGGAAAGTGTAGCGAACCGATAATGGAAAGTGTGGCGAACCGAATATGGACCAAAGTATTATGAAAAGTGTTGCGAATATAAATAAGCAATATATTATAGTCGAAATCCATAGGAATCTCAAACTCTTAAATACATTCCGATATTGTTGGGGTACCAAATATATCGGAAAGTGTGGCGAACCGAACCGATAATGGAAAGTGTAGCGAACCGATAATGGAAAGTGTAGCGAACCGAAAATGGAAAGTGTAGCGAACCGATAATGGAAAGTGTGGCGAACCGAATATGGACCAAAGTATTATGAAAAGTGTTGCGAATATAAATAAGCAATATATTATAGTCGAAATCCATAGGAATCTCAAACTCTTAAATACATTCCGATATTGTTGGGGTACCAAATATATCGGAAAGTGTGGCGAACCGAACCGATAATGGAAAGTGTAGCGAACCGATAATGGAAAGTGTAGCGAACCGAAAATGGAAAGTGTAGCGAACCGAAAATGGAAAGTGTAGCGAACCGATAATGGAAAGTGTAGCGAACCGAAAATGGAAAGTGTAGCGAACCGATAATGGAAAGTGTGGCGAACCGAATATGGACCAAAGTATTATGAAAAGTGTTGCGAATATAAATAAGCAAAATATTATAGTCGAAATCCATAGGAATCTCAAACTCTTAAATATATTCCGATATTGTTGACGGTAATGAATGGTGTCCGTCGAGAAGTTGAAACAGCATAATAATCTGAAAGTGTGGCGAACCGATTAGGTTCTATAGATATATTATTATAGAGGATATTATACAGAACTGAATAACCTTCAGATATATACATACATTGTTGACGATAATAACTACATACCTCAAGTACAATGAGTTAATAAACGTAATAATCATTATGGCGGATATTTTTGAAAGTGTTATTAGATAGGAAAAGAGGGTCATAATTGAATTTCTTCAAATATACGTTCAATCATACCGAATAAAAAAAACAGATTAAATATATATAAATAAAGCGGTTTTGCCGGCGAGGGGTGTATGGTCGTCTGTCCCCACTCCACTTTTATCCCTTCCGCTTCAATTTTTTCGACACGTTTTCTTCCTTACATATTTGGAGCATTTTTGAAATTGTTTCGCGGTTATTCGACTGGTTTCTGCAGCAGGGGTGGAACCTAGCCCCCCCTCACCCTGGACACTTTTTTTCGGTCCTAATATTCTCGACACGCAGGCGTTGGAGGGTTTCTGAAATTTTCACGCGATACCGATCACCGAAAGGACGGAGGATGAAAATACCCATCGAAGGGGGGGGGGGGAGGCCTCGAAAAAAAAGTTTTTGCCATCCTTATACACCACTACAATTTTCGTCGATTTAAATCAAGAAATACGACGGCCAAACCCAGCTCACGTTCGCTGTTAGTGGGAGGACAATAAAAATATCGAAATGACAAAATTCCCATATGCGACCATTTTTTTATTCCAAATTGTTTAAGATCATATTAAAGAGCGCAAAAATTTGCTTTTTCTTGCCTATTTCGCTAAAAAAAAATTCCTAATTCATAATCGAGAATAGAATTAGAGAGCAATAATCGGAAGTTTGGAGTCGGTCGACTGCACAACATGTACGTAATGTTTTTACATTTCACAGAAAATGTAACATTTTTACGACCGCCCTATGTGCATATGACCAATTATGTTGAATAATATGCAATAAAGAGTATAATAATTTAGGAAAATCTGAAAATACGGTATAAGATACGGAAAAGATTACTTTTTTAGTAAAAGTATAAACCCCATATAATTGAAAAAAACAGGTCAGATCTGTGACTTCCCGGTAGGGAATGAATACTGACGAAAAGCGAATTGAATATACAACAACAAGAACAAAAGGTCGGAAAAGAGACAATTTCGTGATTTTTTTTTTTCGGAAACGAAAACAAAAAAAAGCAACGACACGCGGTGTTCCCAAGCGGTCACCCATCCAAGTACTAACCACGCCCGACGTTGCTTGGCTTCAGTGATCGGACGAGAACTAAATAAATAAATAAATAAAAATATATTTTGTAAAATTGAGCCTGACAATTCCATAAAATTCTACAATTCATAACGTATGTCATAACCTTCTTTCTTCGCCTCACATAGGCTGGGAAGTTGGGGAATGAGACACGGACGCACATAGAGCCGCCTCCCCCTCCACCCCATTGCTGGGGAGGAGGGCGAGCGCTTGTACCAAGTGGTGCCTAGGGCCCCCGATCAGGGGGCGCTGACAGCCTCCTCCGCTGGTGTTAACGGCAGGTCGAGCTGTAGAGCTTTGATGGGTCGTAAGTGACATAATAACACGCCTCCTGCGAAGCTTATGCGTGTCGTTCATTGCATTCCATTGGATACTGCTATTGTCTAAGTTCGTGTGAGGATGGTTATTGCGAGCTTACCCCGGAAAAGGCTATAAGCAAAAAACCGGGTGGACGAGAACTGGCACTTTTCAACGTGGTATGGCCGTTGCATGAAAATTAACTCACCCTCGCGAATCTTCAAAAAATGTACTATCAATAAGCATTTATTATAGTAGTAATTTGAATGAATTTGTAGGAAAAGAAGTACGAATTCAATTTGTAAAGTTTTGTGGTTCTGAAAAGAACCGTTTTTTTTTTGTTAATCAATCAATCAACTAGTACATCATTCATGACTTTTTAACCTCCAAATCCGTAGAGGGTACGCCCTTGTCGTTTCAATGCATATACTACATCCATTGCGGTGACAGTTTTCCTTTTGGCATGTTCGGTGTAAGTTACGGCATCCCTGATGACATTTTCCAAGAATACTTTAAGAACTCCGCGAGTTTCTTCATAAATCAATCCTGATATACGTTTAACCCCACCTCGGCGAGCCAGTCTTCTGATAGCTGGTTTCGTGATACCCTGGATGTTATCACGTAAGACTTTACGATGCCGTTTGGCTCCACCTTTTCCCAAGCCTTTTCCTCCTTTACCACGACCAGTCATATTGTTCGATGATATATGTTATGCGTTACACAAAGACGATAAGGTAGATGCTCTCAGAACGACACACAGACGAATACTGAAAATCTGCCGTCCAAATTCGAAGTTTTGTAGAATTTTGAAGCTCCGCCCAATTTTGGACGTAGGACCAATGACATATTCGAGCAAGCCTGATTGTCAGGTATAAAAGTAATTTGCCGTCGGCGCTCTTACAGTAGTAGATGTCTGATATTCGTCGAGTACGCGCATCATCGTGTTAATATTTCTCATTCAAATTTGAAAAAAAAAAAAATGGCTCGTACTAAGCAGACGGCTCGTAAATCGACTGGAGGTAAAGCCCCCAGAAAGCAATTAGCTACGAAAGCAGCTCGTAAAAGTGCACCAGCCACAGGAGGCGTGAAAAAACCTCATCGTTACAGACCAGGCACCGTGGCATTGAGAGAGATCCGTCGTTATCAAAAGAGCACCGAATTGTTGATTCGTAAATTACCTTTTCAGCGATTAGTAAGAGAAATTGCTCAGGATTTCAAAACGGATTTACGTTTCCAAAGTTCTGCAGTTATGGCTTTACAAGAAGCCAGCGAAGCATATTTGGTTGGTCTTTTCGAAGATACTAATTTATGCGCCATTCACGCCAAACGTGTAACCATCATGCCCAAAGATATTCAATTGGCCAGGAGAATCCGTGGAGAAAGAGCATAATTTTGTAATTATTCGCTAGTTGATAAAAAAAAAGGTTCTTTTCAGAACCACAAATCATGTTTAAAACGAATTCGTATACATGCAAATGGACACAAATTCACAATTAATACTCGTGATATTATAGTTTCCTTATTGTTTACTAATATATTATACATATACCAACGCGTATAGAGGAAAGATTTTTCTCGGCAGCAGAACTTCGCATTTTGGGATAATAATTAACTAAGGAGGATTTAAAAAAAAAATCTTTTACCCTGGATTTTTTTTTTGTGTCAATAAAACAAATCAATGATTATTAAATATACGTTAAATTGACAATATTTTTCATGTCTATTACACACCGTGAATTTAATGAAAGATTGGTATATATCAAAGTGTATTATCGAGCTTCGGATGGTTAGTTCGAAGAAATGTACAACTTTTTACTAGTTGTCATTTTGTTATCCTACTAGAAGAGAAATTCATCTTGTTGAATCTTCTGATACCAGTAGTCAAATATATATTAGTGTCCGCGACCAGACTCTGAACAGATTAATAAAGTATAGTAATCGAGCGAACAACTTCAAATAGTACCTCGTGCAGTAAGTAACCTACTGCGAAATAGTTCGCGTTCGTCGCGTCAAGTCATTAATTCAGAATTCTTTAGATAATTATATTGTGGCCCTGAAAAGGGCCATTTGTTTTTGAGATTTCGTTATTGAAATCATCCGTTAACCAGTAGAATTACTTCTTCTTTTTGGGGGAGGCAGCTTTTTTGGCTTTCGGAGAAGAGGCCGCAGACGACGAAGCTGCCGCTTTGGCTGTTTTCGGTTTGGGAGCTTTCGGTTTTTTAGTAGGACCTTTAGTCGATTTCTTAGCTTTCGATGGCGATTTGGTCTTACTTGCGGAAACTGAAGACGAAGCTTTTGTAGCAACGGATTTCTTTTCTTCAGCGGTAGCTTTCTTAGGTTTAGCAGCTGTCGTCGACTTCTTTTCGGGCGAGGCCTTCTTGGCTTTCGGAGAAGCAACCTTTTTGACGGTTTTTACCTTTTCGCCAGTAGAACGTTTAGCAGGAGCTTTTTTCGCTTTGGCGCCAGCAGTCTTTTTATCAGCAGCAGACGGTTTCGTCGAACTAGATGTGGCCGAAGCTAATTTGAAAGAACCCGATGCTCCTTTACCTTTTGTTTGCACCAGCGATCCGGAAGCCACAGAGGCTTTCAGATATTTCTTGATGAACGGTGCCACTTTCTCCGCATCGACTTTATAGTTTGCAGCTATATATTTTTTTATCGCTTGTAACGAAGATCCTCCTCTTTCTTTCAATCCTTTAATGGCGTTATTAACCATCTCCGAAGTCGGTGGATGGGAAGGTTTAGTCCTTGGGTTTTTAACTTTCTTCTCTTTCTTCGCGGCGGCGGACTGTGCCTGTGGCGACGATGATGAATTGGCCGAGGCCGAAGAATTTTGATTTTCAATATCTGCCATGGTCGAATGAACTCGCGACGACGACGACAACACCAACAACAACTTATTGATACGTTCAAAAGGAACAGATATAACACTTGATAGACGTCGAGTGATAATGATACAGTACCCATACGAAATTTCGCTTATAAATCGAATTTCAAGAAACGAAGGACGGGAGACTGAACGCTCGACATTTTCGACTGCGTCGATATCTTGTGGGCTTTCATTCTGCTGTCGAAATGTTCGCATCAACTTCTTTGTCACTACAATGTTCGCTTGTTAAGAAAAATTCAACTTGCACGATATGATGAAATGGTACGACGTATCCTATACAAATTTTTCAGTCCGAAAATACGAACATTTTACTATCGAAAATTGCAGCTAACCGTATTACAATTTGAAGTCTGGATGATTTCGGCGTTACTCTCGACGATTACTTACAAATTAAACTTCTAATACGACGTATATAAAGGATTATCATGAACGATAACATTGATGCGACTGTCTACTACCATATGATAAGTCAACCGACGAAATCAGTTCAATAACAGCGAAACTAGAACTCATTAAGAGACCTTGTGTCTACCTTGCTTCGTTATGACTATGAACCAATACTTTTGCTAACGTCAATATTTTGTGAAATTTACCATCGGAACTTTTTTGTCAATCATAAAGTCTATTCGATCTATCAACATTATATATAAAATCAATGGAATTTGAAAAAATAAAGCGACCAAAAATGATGTTATTCGTAAAACTTTTCTTCACAACACTTACACACGTAAATAGTCTGTTAATCATTTACAAGCAATAGAACTCGATACAATCAGGAGTTTGTGACTGACTGACTGACTGACTAACTAACTAACTAACTAACTAACTGACTCTATCAATATGACAATTGCAAGAACTAACAACGCATCATCAATTAACCATACAATATATGCGGATTTTGACAAATTGAAATATTCGCCAAAACATACACACGGGGGATCAATTATTGAAAAGTACCTTCGGTTATTTCATTCGTATTATTTATGCAGATCAAATTATTTAAATAGCAGTAGACATTTTGATTATAAAAATTCTTTTTTAAATATTTTGTGGTTCTGAAAAGAACCGTTTTTATTTCTATCGTTGACTATGTATAAATTACTTCGAACTCGTGTATTTCGTAACGGCCTTGGTGCCCTCACTTACGGCATGTTTAGCCAGCTCACCCGGTAGCAGCAAACGAACAGAAGTCTGGACTTCTCTGCTGGTTATTGTCGAACGTTTGTTATAATGGGCGAGGCGAGAAGCTTCAGCGGCAATCCGTTCGAAAATATCATTGACAAAACTGTTCATGATACTCATCGCTTTACTGGAAATACCAGTGTCCGGATGCACTTGTTTCAACACTTTGTATATGTAAATGGCGTAACTTTCCTTCCTCCTTCGCTTCTTTTTCTTATCGGTTTTGGAAATATTCTTTTGCGCCTTTCCAGCCTTCTTGGCAGCCTTTCCGCTAGCTTTAGGTGGCATTTTCGATACGACGGTGTATGCTGATATTCAATGACTGACTAAACGGACGCTCACTTGATAGTCATATTTCAGATCGGCATTGAAATTCTGCTAGACTCCGCCCTACGACGAAGCGTCCGATTGGTGAACTCCGATTGGTCGATAAAGTCCTATATATATACGCTACACGGAGTGATGGCAGTCACTTTGTGAATTGTGTTTGTCGCAGAAAGACCTACGACGTTACAATTTAATCAGTTCATATTATCCAATATCGAAAATGTCCGGACGTGGTAAAGGCGGTAAGGTTAAGGGAAAGGCAAAGTCCCGTTCCAGTCGGGCAGGATTACAGTTTCCAGTTGGTCGTATTCATCGTCTGCTCAGGAAGGGAAATTATGCCGAACGTGTAGGTGCCGGTGCTCCTGTCTATTTGGCAGCAGTGATGGAATATTTAGCTGCTGAAGTTTTGGAATTAGCCGGTAATGCCGCTCGCGACAACAAGAAAACCAGAATTATTCCTCGTCATCTGCAATTAGCAATCAGAAATGATGAGGAATTGAACAAACTCTTATCCGGTGTGACCATCGCACAGGGAGGAGTTTTACCCAATATTCAGGCTGTATTATTGCCGAAAAAAACTGAGAAAAAAGCATAAATACAGGTTTACTGCTAAACCAACAAAATATCGGCCCTTATTAGGGCCACAAAAACATTTAAAATGAATTCGTTTGCAAAAGTGAAAATTGTTTGTATCTACATTTGGAGATATTAAGCAATTGTGGAAATTCCATAATAAAATAAATAACAATTAAATCAGGTATACATTATTATTATGACGCATATTAGAAAAATCGAAAACAAATACGAGTTAACATTTCCCACCTATCTGCAGACAAAGAGATAATAATATGATTGATTTAATAATCGAAGAACCGTGTATTGAAATATTCGACTTTTCCGCATTCAAATTTAATTTATATATATATATATATATATATATATATATATATATATATATATATATATATATATATATATATATATATATATATATATATATATATATACATATACATACATACATACATACATATATATAAAATACTCTATTCACTTTTACTTTTGTTAACTTACATATTTATTAGTTCTTTGTACTCAATGCGGAAGGGTTAATGAAATAAAAAACTTATTGGTCATTCGTAAGTTTAGTAAGACAGCCTCAAAACCTCACTCTTATCTGATCAAGACTACGTGACCTGGCTCGCTATTAAATCAAATCTACTGATAACATATATAACCAACTAATAACGGATACCAAATAATTAAATGGAAAGTAACGATGTTCATTGTATTAGAATATGTGAAATTACATCGAAAATAATCATCAATGATGCGAATTCCTTTTAAAAATACGTTGTGGTTCTGAAAAGAACCTTTGTTATTATTATTATTTACGATGACAAGATTTCAAACTAATCGTTTAACCTCCGAAACCGTATAGGGTACGTCCTTGACGTTTGAGAGCATATACCACGTCCATTGCGGTGACAGTCTTCCTTTTGGCGTGTTCGGTATAAGTAACGGCATCTCTGATTACATTTTCAAGGAAAACTTTGAGAACACCACGGGTTTCTTCGTAAATCAAACCGGAAATACGTTTTACACCTCCACGACGAGCCAATCTTCTGATGGCAGGTTTCGTAATTCCTTGAATGTTATCACGCAAAACTTTGCGATGTCTCTTCGCTCCACCTTTTCCTAACCCTTTTCCTCCTTTACCACGTCCGGTCATGTTGAATTATACAAATATATATATATAGAGGAAACAACGACAACGAAGTATCACACTAGTACTTCGGATGCTGATCGACTACTGAAGAATTCCAAAATTTGCGTTGCGTTATGTATTGTTTTTGGTACCCGCCCATTTCAACAGAATGGGCCAATCACAGAAGAGTACGGTGCTAGCAGCTCGATAAAACTGTTAAAACGGAAACGGAATGTATCATTTGTTCGTTGGTCCTGAAAAGGAAAAGTCGTATCGATGGCTCGTACTAAGCAAACTGCTCGTAAATCTACCGGGGGTAAAGCTCCCAGAAAGCAATTGGCAACCAAAGCGGCTCGTAAGAGCGCGCCTGCCACGGGGGGAGTGAAGAAACCACATAGATATAGACCAGGTACTGTTGCTCTTCGTGAAATTCGTCGTTACCAAAAAAGTACCGAGCTGCTCATCCGAAAACTACCTTTCCAACGATTAGTTCGTGAAATTGCTCAAGATTTCAAAACTGATTTACGTTTTCAAAGTTCGGCAGTGATGGCTTTGCAAGAGGCTAGCGAAGCTTACTTAGTTGGTCTTTTCGAAGATACAAATTTGTGCGCAATTCATGCCAAACGTGTGACCATCATGCCGAAAGACATTCAATTGGCTAGACGAATCCGCGGAGAACGTGCCTAATCATTTGGCTATTATAGCTTGATACAAACAAAAACGGTTCTTTTCAGAACCACAAATTTAACTTTAAAGGAATTCGTATTCTATATTGGTGTTATCATCATTATATCAATATTTTTATTTTGGAGGGACAATAACTTCTTTGGCAACACCACTCAGCAAAGTAGGAAGGAAAGAATTGAATATTACGTCATTATAGTATTGCCATGGCTTTGGTGTCTGTATCCTTGAGACGAAATAATTAATTTTTGGGGTTCTCGTCTGATCATCGAAGCCAGTCAGTTAATAATTTGATGATTGACCGAGACCGTTGTCTTTTATTTCAATACTCGAATACACTTTTTTTTTAGAATTACTCTAATCGGTCTATCTCTCTCTCTCTCTCTCTCTAGATCAGAACGATCCTGCTTACGACGAAAACGTTATTTTAAAAGGAGTCTTGCTAATATACTTTCTTATTATAATATACGTGAAAATTTTAGTAAAATTAATGTTTGTTAATCAAGTTATTAAGTAGGTACTTAGGTAGGTAGATCGGTCAGTATACGGTCAGACGGTATACACTATTGATAACAAGACCATCAGATATTATAATATAATAATAACCGAATCAATCACGATTCGTAAAGTATAGTGTATAACATAATACGAATTCTTTAAATATAAATTTGTGGCTCTGAAAAGAACCGTTTTTGTTTTGCCTTTGCTAATCGACGAATAATGCCAATTACTTGGAGCTTGTGTATTTGGTGACGGCTTTTGTACCTTCGCTGACAGCGTGCTTAGCTAATTCTCCAGGAAGGAGTAACCTCACTGCCGTCTGAATTTCCCTACTAGTTATTGTGGATCGTTTATTGTAATGAGCAAGACGAGAGGCCTCGGCAGCAATACGTTCGAAAATATCATTTACAAAGCTGTTCATGATGCTCATCGCTTTACTGGAAATACCAGTGTCCGGATGCACTTGTTTCAAAACTTTGTAAATGTAGATTGCGTAACTTTCCTTCCTCCTGCGCTTCTTCTTCTTATCGGTTTTGGAAATGTTTTTCTGGGCTTTTCCTGCCTTCTTGGCAGCCTTTCCGCTAGCCTTGGGTGGCATTTTCACTTATACGAAGTTCGAACGTCAACTAAATATCAACTCGTAACAGAACGTTGTAGACAGACGATCGACTACCGACAACTGACCCCGAGCGCTCCTATTCACACGATATTTATTGAAATGGTAGGCGCTCTATTAGGCTCCGCCCATCAACGTCGAAGTCGGTCGTAGCCTTCGATTGGCTTTCGGAACCTTTATTTAATAATTCCTAATCGAAAAAATATATCAGTACGTATTGAGCAGTAGACGACTGAGGAACAACAAGCAAAACAACTTTAGTTATTTGTACCTAATATACTTCGAGAAATGTCTGGACGCGGAAAAGGTGGGAAAGTTAAGGGAAAAGCAAAATCTCGCTCTAGTAGAGCTGGATTACAATTTCCGGTTGGCCGTATTCATCGTTTGCTAAGAAAGGGAAATTATGCGGAACGCGTAGGAGCCGGTGCGCCTGTTTATTTGGCTGCCGTTATGGAATATCTAGCAGCCGAAGTATTAGAATTAGCCGGTAATGCAGCTCGAGATAATAAGAAAACTCGTATTATTCCACGACATCTCCAACTAGCTATCAGAAACGACGAGGAATTGAACAAACTTCTTTCCGGAGTTACTATCGCGCAAGGAGGTGTTCTACCTAATATTCAAGCAGTTTTATTACCAAAAAAAACCGAAAAAAAAGCTTAAATCATGTTAGGTCATTGATAATAACGGTCCTTCTCAGGACCACAAAATTAATTGAGAAAGAATTCGTTGAAATTAACCGCGATTTACCTGTGACAGATACACATTTACATAGACCATTTCATGAGTGTATAAATGTTTCCTTAAATTGAAGCAGCACCTATTCCTTTAAGTAATGCTCGTCATCCTATTAATGTTCCGCTGTATGCCCGCCACCGCCATCTACCCGCTGAATTAGATCTATTCCTGCCATTTACACGCGTTTATATGAAAACTAAAAGTTCGGGTTGA
>CAUEHH010000057.1:27500-29720 GCA_958502065.1 Chrysolina americana
CCAGGGAGTAAAGTCGATCCCCAAGTACGTGTAGCTCTGGTTGGGACTCACGTACTGCACCTCCTCGCCCTTGATCTTGAGCTTGGGATTTTCTATCATCCAAGTCTTTCGCGCTGCTCGAATTTGGAAGGAGCAGCACTTGGAGATTGACAGGTTCATTCCCAGCGTGGTAAAGTATTTTACGGTCGTGACGATATCTTCCGTAGCCTCCTCGACGGTCCGACTTGTTAATGTCAAGTCGTCCGCGAAGGCTAGTACCGATACACTCTTTCCACGCACGGGAATTCCTTTATCCCTTTCGTCGAGGTATGACAGTAACGGGTCTACAACCGCGTTGAACAAGAATGGAGACAACGGGTCTCCTTGCTTCACACCCCTCAGCAGCTTAATCGCTACCTTTCCATCCCTCCCTTGGATCTCAGTTGCACAGCCTTTATAGCTATCGCTTATATAGTTTGCGATATATGCTGGGACACCCAGGCGTTTAAGCGCTGGGGTCAGGGCCCCGTGGGGCACTGTGTCGAAGGCTTTTGATATGTCCAGTATGGAGCATACCCCGCCTTCACCTCCCTTCATATTCGCCAATACTTGCGACAGCAACGCAACGTTGTTAGCTGTTCCCGCCTCGCTTGTGAAGCCCTTTTGTCTGTGACAAAACTTGACGTTTTGTCTTAGACTTTCGTCGATTACTCCTGAGAATAACCGACTCATCACGGAGCTGATTGTAATTGGTCGCCAATTAACAACCAACTCGTGATCCTTCCCGCTCTTCGGGATAAGGGTAGTTCTATTAATCTTCCAGCAGGCGGGGTAGTAGCTTGTTGCTAGGCAGCAATTGAAGACCAGGGTTAGGAGGACGAGGGCTTGATCGCTCAGGTCCGTTCGTCTCATCTTGTCCGGTCCGCAGGCGGTCTTAATCTTCATCCTTCGGTGCCTGGCTTTGACCTTCTCAAATTGGATCGGTGGTAACACTACTACGCCCGTCAAAGGTTGAGAGACTGAGCCCCAGTTTTCCGGGAAGTTTGTGGCTTCCTGGGAACCCCATAGTTGGCGATAAAGGCCTTCTATGGCCCCCGTTGTAGGTGGGGTGGCTCTTGGTTCTTGGAGCTCATCGAGTTCGTCATTGACCAGGATATTAGCCAAAAGCTTCATATCCTTGTCGGCCAATAGTTGAACTCGATGGTAGTTCTCTCTCCTTCTTTGGGCCCTTCGCGTTACTCCTTTCCGCTTCTTGTCGGTACCAGGGGTTGGCTGACTTTCGCTCAGCTTCCCCTTAGCGACTTTGGAAGTAAGCAAGCTTATTTCCTTTTCGAGGCTTTCCCGGATTTCCGGGAATCTTCGCGGGTCTCCTACTCTAATGCGAATAGCGAGCGTTTGCAAGCGTATTCCCATTTCTAGGAGTTCCCTGTCCCGGACTTTATCCTTGTGCCTGTGAAAGGTTCTGACGGCCGAAGACGCCAGAGCTCCTCTCCAAGCAACCTCTTCGTCCTTGAAGCCAGGCTCTACCTCCGGTAAAGGCCTGTAGATCTGTATGCAACCCTCGTCCTGGTCTTCCCTTTCGGGCACCAGGGTTTGAGAGTCGCTGCTTGTCTCTTCATCATTCTCCCTTTCGGGAGTGATGTTTTGGTTTTGTCTCTCCCTTTGTAGGTAGAGTTCAAGCTCTGCCGCAACTTTCGCATTCCTCCTTGCTTGTCTCCGGCGTATGTCAGAGCGCTTGTCTCTAATCTGCCGGACGGTCTTGCCAGGAAAGAAAGGTTCCATGAGCTTATTGACGTGATACGCCGTCTCATACTGGGGTTCCAGATCCGCTAAAAGGCGCAGCTCATCCTCTGTCCAATCTCGCCCGAGATCGGCTCTGGGAATTGCTCCCTGAGGACGTGGCGTGGCTCCTGCGAGCCTCGCTCTGTTTCGCGCCTCGGGATGAGCGTGTGTCTCGTGTTGAGAACACCCGCGCCTCGTCGCAAATCTCCTTGGACACTCCAGGCACTGGATTGCTCCAGTTTCCTGTGGTACCTCACCCCTGCAATGAAACTGGTGTATGTTTACGTTACGCCAGCCCGGGAACTCTCTCGTGCAACCCCGGCATTCCCACACAAGCTTGAGGTAGGAATGTTCACGCTTCGCGTGCATTTCAGCCGTCTTTGCCGTGTTATAAAACGCGACGCGGTTGGCTTCTCTGCACGCTTGGCAGTCTACTTGACCCTCTACGGGAAATAGGAA
>CAUEHH010000058.1:0-65588 GCA_958502065.1 Chrysolina americana
TTGTTATTCAGATGGAAATGGATATTTTGCACCCCACTATGTTGCGTGCCAAGTCATATTTGATTTTGAGGTAATTTTGAAAATGAAAAATCCCTCTATACCCCCTCTAACGACCCGACAATGATTTCTGTTGACAAATTATTGTTATTCAAATGGCAATGGATATTCTGCACCCCACCATGATGCGTGCCAAGTCATATTAGGTTTTTGAAGAAATTTTGAAAATGAAAAATCCCTCTATACCCCCTCCAACGACCCGTCAATGTTTTCTGTTGACAAATTATTGTTATTTAGATGGAAATGGATATTCTGCACCCCACCATGATGCGTGCCAAGTCATATTTGATTTTGAGGTAATTTTGAAAATGAAAAATCCCTCTATACCCCCTCTGACGACCCGACAATGATTTCTGGTGACAAATTATTGATATTGAGATGGAAATGACTATTCTGTACCCCACCATGATGCGTGCCAAGTCATATTTGATTTTTGAAGTCATTTTGAAAATGAAAAATCCCTCTATACCCCCTCTGACGACCCGACAATGATTTCTGTCGACGAATTATTGTTATTCAGATGGAAATGGATATTCTGCACCCCACCATGATGCGTGCCAAGTCAAATTGGATTTTTGAAGAAATATTGAAAATGAGAAATATCTCTATACCCCCTCTAACGTCCCGACAATGATTTCTGTTGACGAATTATTGTTATCCAGATGTAAATGAATATTCTGCACCCCACCATGTTGCGTGCCAAGTCACATTTGATTTTGAGGTAATTTTGAAAATGAGAAATCCCTCTATACCCCCTCTAACGACCCGACAATGATTTCTGTCGACGAATTATTGTTATTCAGATTGAAATAGATATTCTGCACCCCACTATGATGCGTGCCAAGTCATATTAGATTTTTGAAGAAATATTGAAAATGAGAAATCCCTCTTTACCCCCTCTGACGACCCGACAATGATTTCTGTTGACGAATTATTGTTATTCAGATGGACATGGATACTTTGCACCCCACCATGATGCGTGCCAAGTCATATTACATTTTTGAAGAAATATTGAAAATGAAAAATCCCTCTATTCATCCTCTAACGACCCGACAATGATTTCTGTTGACAAATTAGTGTTATTCAAATAGAAATGGATATTCTGCACCCCACCATGTTGCGTGCCAAGTCATATTTGATTTTGAGGTAATTTTGAAAATGAAAAATCCCTCTATACCCCCTCTAACAACCCGACAATGATATCGGTTGACAAATTATTGTTATTCAAATGGCAATGGATATTCTGCTCCCCACTATGATGCGTGCCAAGTCATATTTGATTTTGAGGTAATTTTGAAAATGAAAAATCCCTCTATACCCCCTCTAACGACCCGACAATGATTTCTGTCGACGAATTATTGTTATTCAGATGGAAATGAATATTCTGCACCCCACTATGTTGCGTGCCAAGTCATATTTGATTTTGAGGTACTTTTGAAAATGAAAAATTCCTCTATATCCCCTCTAACGACCCGACAATGATTTCTGTCGACGAATTATTGTTATTCAGATGGAAATAGATATTCTGCACCCCACCATGATACGTGCCAAGTCATATTAGATTTTTGAAGAAATATTGAAAATGAGAAATCCCTCTATACCCCCTCCATCGACCCGTCAATGATTTCTGTTGACGAATTATTGTTATATAGATGGAAATGGATATTCTGTACCCCACCATGATGCGTGCCAAGTCATATTAGATTTTTGAAGAAATATTGAAAATGAAAAATCCCTCTATTCCCCCTCTAACGACCCGTCAATGATTTCTGTTGACGACTTATTGTTATTCAGATGGAAATAGATATTCTGCACCCCACTATGATGCGTGCCAAGTCATATTTGATTTTGAGGTAATTTTGAAAATGATAAAATCCCTCTATACCCCCTCTGACGACCCGACAATGATTTCTGGTAACAAATCATTGATATTGAGATGGAAATGAATATTCTGCACCCCACCATGATGCGTGCCACGTCATATTTGATTTTGAGGTAATTTTGAAAATGAAAAATCCCTCTATACCCCCTCTAACGACCCGACAATGATTTCTGTCGACGAATTATTGTTATTCAGATGGAAATGAATATTCTGCACCCCACTATGTTGCGTGCCAAGTCATATTTGATTTTGAGGTAATTTTGAAAATGAAAAATCCCTCTATATCCCCTCTAACGACCCGACAATGATTTCTGTTGACGAATTAATGTTATTCAGATGGAAATGAATATTCTGCACCCCACTATGTTGCGTGCCAAGTCATATTTGATTTTGAGGTAATTTTGAAAATGAAAAATCCCTCTATACCCCCTCTAACGACCCGACAATGATTTCTGTCGACGAATTATTGTTATTCGGATGGAAATAGATATTCTGCACCCCACCATGATGCGTGCCAAGTCATATTAGATTTTTGAAGAAATATTGAAAATGAGAAATCCCTCTTTACCTCCTCTGACGACCCGACAATGATTTCTGTTGGCGAATTATTGTTATTCAGATGGACATGGATACTTTGCACCCCACCATGATGCGTGCCAAGTCATATTAGATTTTTGAAGAAATATTGAAAATGAAAAATCCCTCTATTTCCCCTTTAACGACCCGACAATGATTTCTGTTGACAAATTATTGTTATTCAGATGGAAATGGCATTTCTGCACCCCACTATGTTGCGTGCCAAGTCATATTTGATTTTGAGGTAATTTTGAAAATGAAAAATCCCTCTATACCCCCTCTAACTACCCGACAATGATTTCTGTTGACAAATTATTGTTATTCAAATGGCAATGGATATTCTGCACCCCACTATGATGCGTGCCAAGTCATATTAGATTTTTGAAGAAATTTTGAAAATGAAAAATCCCTCTATACCCCCTCCAACAACCCGTCAATGATTTCTGTTGACGAATTATTGTTATTCAGATGGAATTGGATATTCTGCACCCCACTATGATGCGTGCCAAGTCATATTTGATTTTGAGGTAATTTTGAAAATGAAAAATCCCTCTATACCCCCTCTGACGACCCGACAATGATTTCTGGTGACAAATTATTGATATTGAGATGGAAATGGATATTCTGTACCCCACCATGATGCGTGCCAAGTCATATTTGATTTTTGAAGTCATTTTGAAATTGAAAAATCCCTCTATACCCCCTCTGACGACCCGACAATGATTTCTGTCGACGAATTATTGTTATTCAGATGGAAATGGATATTCTGCACCCCACCATGATGCGTGCCAAGTCAAATTGGATTTTTGAAGAAATATTGAAAATGAAAAATATCTCTATACCCCCTCTAACGTCTCGACAATGATTTCTGTTGACGAATTATTGTTATCCAGATGTAAATGAATATTCTGCACCCCACCATGTTGCGTGCCAAGTCATATTTGATTTTGAGGTAATTTTGAAAATGAGAAATCCCTCTTTACCCCCTCTGACGACCCGACAATGATTTCTGTTGACGAATTATTGTTATTCAGATGGACATGGATACTTTGCACCCCACCATGATGCGTGCCAAGTCATATTACATTTTTGAAGAAATATTGAAAATGAAAAATCCCTCTATTCATCCTCTAACGACCCGACAATGATTTCTGTTGACGAATTATTGTTATTCAGACGGAAATGAATATTCTGCACCCCACCATGATGCGTGCCAAGTCATATTAGATTTTTGAAGAAATATTGAAAATGAGAAATCCCTCTATACCCCCTCCAACGACCCGTCAATGATTTCTGTTGACGAATTATTGTTATTTAGATGGGAACGGATATTCTGCACCCCACCATGATGCGTGCCAAGTCATATTTGATTTTGAGGTACTTTTGAAAATGAAAAATCCCTCTATACCCCCTCTAACGACCCGACAATGATTTCTGTCGACGAATTATTGTTATTCAGATGGAAATAGATATTCTGCACCCCTCCATGATACGTGCCAAGTCATATTAGATTTTTGAAGAAATATTGAAAATGAGAAATCCCTCTATACCCCCTCCATCGACCCGTCAATGATTTCTGTTGACGAATTATTGTTATATAGATGGAAATGGATATTCTGTACCCCACCATGATGCGTGCCAAGTCATAATAGATTTTTGAAGAAATATTGAAAATGAAAAATCCCTCTATTCCCCCTCTAACGACCCGTCAATGATTTCTGTTGACGATTTATTGTTATTCAGATGGAAATAGATATTCTGCACCCCACTATGATGCGTGCCAAGTCATATTTGATTTTGAGGTAATTTTGAAAATGATAAAATCCCTCTATACCCCCTCTGACGACCCGACAATGATTTCTGGTGATAAATTATTGATATTGAGATGGAAATGAATATTCTGCACCTCACCATGATGCGTGCCACGTCATATTTGATTTTGAGGTAATTTTGAAAATGAAAAATCCCTCTATACCCCCTCTAACGACCCGACAATGATTTCTGTCGACGAAATATTGTTATTCAGATGGAAATGAATATTCTGCACCCCACCATGTTGCGTGCCAAGTCATTTTTGATTTTGAGGTAATTTTGAAAATGAAAAATCCCTCTATACTCCCTCTGACGACCCGACAATGATTTCTGTCGACGAATTATTGTTATTCAGATGGAAATGGATATTCTGCACCCTACCATGATGCGTGCCAAGTCAAATTGGATTTTTGAAGAAATATTGAAAATTAAAAATATCTCTATACCCCCTCTAACGACCCGACAACGATTTCTGTTGACGAATTATTGTTATCCAGATGGAAATGAATATTCTGCACCCCACCATGTTGCGTGCCAAGTCATATTTGATTTTGAGGTAATTTTGAAAATGAGAAATTCCTCTATACCCCCTCTTACGACCCGACAATGATTTCTGTCAACGAATTATTGTTATTCAAATGGGAATAGATATTCTGCACCCCACTATGATGCGTGCCAAGTCATATTAAATTTTTGAACAAATATTGAAAATGAGAAATCCCTCTTTACCCCCTCTGACGACCCGACAATGATTTCTGTTGACGAATTATTGTTATTCAGATGGACATGGATACTTTGCACCCCACCATGATGCGTGCCAAGTCATATTAGATTTTTGAAGAAATATTGAAAATGAAAAATCCCTCTATTCCACCTCTAACGACCCGACAATGATTTCTGTTGACAAATTATTGTTATTCAGATGGAAATGAATATTCTGCACCCCACCATGTTGCGTGCCAAGTCAAATTGGATTTTTGAAGAAATATTGAAAATGAAAAATATCTCTATACCCCCTCTAACGACCCGACAATGATTTCTGTTGACGAATTATTGTTATCCAGATGGAAATGAATATTCTGCACCCCACCATGTTGCGTGCCAAGTCATATTTGATTTTGAGGTAATTTTGAAAATGAGAAATCCCTCTATACCCCCTCTAACGACCCGACAATGATTTCTGTCGACGAAATATTGTTATTCAGATGGAAATGAATATTCTGCACCCCACCATGTTGCGTGCCAAGTCATTTTTGATTTTGAGGTAATTTTGAAAATGAAAAATCCCTCTATACTCCCTCTGACGACCCGACAATGATTTCTGTCGACGAATTATTGTTATTCAGATGGAAATGGATATTCTGCACCCCACCATGATGCGTGCCAAGTCAAATTGGATTTTTGAAGAAATATTGAAAATGAAAAATATCTCTATACCCCCTCTAACGACCCGACAATGATTTCTGTTGACGAATTATTGTTATCCAGATGGAAATGAATATTCTGCACCCCACCATGTTGCGTGCCAAGTCATATTTGATTTTGAGGTAATTTTGAAAATGAGAAATCCCTCTATACCCCCTCTAACGACCCGACAATGATTTCTGTCGACGAATTATTGTTATTCAGATGGAAATAGATATTCTGCACCCCACTATGATGCGTGCCAAGTCATATTAAATTTTTAAAGAAATATTGAAAATGAGAAATCCCTCTATTCATCCTCTAACGACCCGACAATGATTTCTGTTGACAAATTATTGTTATTCAGATGGAAATGGATATTCTGCACCCCTCCATCTTGCGTGCCAAGTCATATTTGATTTTGAGGTAATTTTGAAAATGAAAAATCCCTCTATACCCCCTCTAACGACCCGACAATGATATCGGTTGACAAATTATTGTTATTCAAATGGCAATGGATATTCTGCTCCCCACTATGATGCGTGCCAAGTCATATTTGATTTTGAGGTAATTTTGAAAATGAAAAATCCCTCTATATCCCCTCTAACGACCCGACAATGATTTCTGTTGACGAATTATTGTTATTCAGACGGAAATGAATATTCTGCACCCCACCATGATGCGTGCCAAGTCATATTAGATTTTTGAAGAAATATTGAAAATGAGAAATCCCTCTATACCCCCTCCAACGACCCGTCAATGATTTCTGTTGACGAATTATTGTTATTTAGATGGGAACGGATATTCTGCACCCCACCATGATGCGTGCCAAGTCATATTTGATTTTGAGGTACTTTTGAAAATGAAAAATCCCTCTATACCCCCTCTAACGACCCGACAATGATTTCTGTCGACGAATTATTGTTATTCAGATGGAAATAGATATTCTGCACCCCTCCATGATACGTGCCAAGTCATATTAGATTTTTGAAGAAATATTGAAAATGAGATTTCCCTCTATACCCCCTCCATCGACCCGTCAATGATTTCTGTTGACGAATTATTGTTATATAGATGGAAATGGATATTCTGTACCCCACCATGATGCGTGCCAAGTCATATTAGATTTTTGAAGAAATATTGAAAATGAAAAATATCTCTATACCCCCTCTAACGACCCGACAACGATTTCTGTTGACGAATTATTGTTATCCAGATGGAAATGAATATTCTGCACCCCACCATGTTGCGTGCCAAGTCATATTTGATTTTGAAGTAATTTTGAAAATGAGAAATTCCTCTATACCCCCTCTTACGACCCGACAATGATTTCTGTCAACGAATTATTGTTATTCAAATGGGAATAGATATTCTGCACCCCACTATGATGCGTGCCAAGTCATATTAAATTTTTGAAGAAATATTGAAAATGAGAAATCCCTCTTTACCCCCTCTGACGACCCGACAATGATTTCTGTTGACGAATTATTGTTATTCAGATGGACATGGATACTTTGCACCCCACCATGATGCGTGCCAAGTCATATTAGATTTTTGAAGAAATATTGAAAATGAAAAATCCCTCTATTCCACCTCTAACGACCCGACAATGATTTCTGTTGACAAATTATTGTTATTCAGATGGAAATGAATATTCTGCACCCCACCATGTTGCGTGCCAAGTCAAATTTGATTTTTGAAGAAATATTGAAAATGAAAAATATCTCTATACCCCCTCTAACGACCCGACAATGATTTCTGTTGACGAATTATTGTTATCCAGATGGAAATGAATATTCTGCACCCCACCATGTTGCGTGCCAAGTCATATTTGATTTTGAGGTAATTTTGAAAATGAGAAATCCCTCTATACCCCCTCTAACGACCCGACAATGATTTCTGTCGACGAAATATTGTTATTCAGATGGAAATGAATATTCTGCACCCCACCATGTTGCGTGCCAAGTCATTTTTGATTTTGAGGTAATTGGGAAAATGAAAAATCCCTCTATACTCCCTCTGACGACCCGACAATGATTTCTGTCGACGAATTATTGTTATTCAGATGGAAATGGATATTCTGCACCCCACCATGATGCGTGCCAAGTCAAATTGGATTTTTGAAGAAATATTGAAAATGAAAAATATCTCTATACCCCCTCTAACGACCCGACAATGATTTCTGTTGACGAATTATTGTTATCCAGATGGAAATGAATATTCTGCACCCCACCATGTTGCGTGCCAAGTCATATTTGATTTTGAGGTAATTTTGAAAATGAGAAATCCCTCTATACCCCCTCTAACGACCCGACAATGATTTCTGTCGACGAATTATTGTTATTCAGATGGAAATAGATATTCTGCACCCCACTATGATGCGTGCCAAGTCATATTAAATTTTTAAAGAAATATTGAAAATGAGAAATCCCTCTTTACCCCCTCTGACGACCCGACAATGATTTCTGTTGACGAATTATTGTTATTCAGATGGACATGGATACTTTGCACCCCACCATGATGCGTGCCAAGTCATATTAGATTTTTGAAGAAATATTGAAAATGAAAAATCCCTCTATTCCACCTCTAACGACCCGACAATGATTTCTGTCGACAAATTATTGTTATTCAGATGGAAATGGATATTCTGCACCCCACCATGTTGCGTGCCAAGTCATATTTGATTTTGAGGTAATTTTGAAAATGAAAAATCCCTCTATACCCCCTCTAACGACCCGACAATGATATCGGTTGACAAATTATTGTTATTCAAATGGCAATGGATATTCTGCACCCCGCTATGATGCGTGCCAAGTCATATTGGATTTTCGAAGAAATATTGAAAATGAAAAATCCCTCTATATCCCCTCTAACGACCCGACAATGATTTCTGTTGACGAATTATCGTTATCCAGATGGAAATGAATATTCTGCACCCGACCATGTTGCGTGCCAAGTCTAATTTGATTTTGAGGTAATTTTGAAAATGAGAAATCTCTGTATACCCCCTCTAACGACCCGACAATGATTTCTGTCGACAAATTATTGTTATTCAGATGGAAATAGATATTCTGCACCCCTTCATGATGCGTGCCGAGTCATATTAGATTTTTGAAGAAATATTGAAAATGAGAAATCCCTCTATACCCCCTCTGACGACCCGACAATGATTTCTGTTGACGAATTATTGTTATTCAGATGGACATGGATACTTTGCACCCCACCATGATGCGTGCCAAGTCATATTTGATTTTGAGGTAATTTTGAAAATGAAAAATCCCTCTATACCCCCTCTGACGACCCGACAATGATTTCTGTTGACAAATAATTGTTATTGAGATGGAAAAGGATATTCTGCACCCCACCATGATACGTGCCAAGTCATATTAGATTTTTGAAGAAATATTGAAAATGTGAAATCCCTCTATACCCCCTCTGACGACCCGACAATGATTTCTGTTGACGAATTATTGTTATTTAGATGGAAACGGATATTCTGCACCCCACCATGATGCGTGCCAAGTCATATTTGATTTTGAGGTACTTTTGATAATGAAAAATCCCTCTATACCCCCTCTAACGACCCGACAATGATTTCTGTCGACGAATTATTGTTATTCAGATGGAAATGGATATTCTGCACCCCACTATGATGCGTGCCAAGTCATATTTAATTTTGAGGTAATTTTGAAAATGAAAAATCCCTGTATACTTCCTCTAACTATCCGACAATGATTTCTGTCGACGAATTATTGTTATTCAGATAGAAATAGATATTCTGCACCCCACCATGATGCGTGCCAAGTCATATTAGATTTTTGAAGAAATATTGAAAATGAGAAATCCCTCTATACCCCCTCCAACGACCCGTCAATGATTTCTGTTGACGAATTATTGTTATTTAGATGGAAATGGATATTCTGCACCCCACCATGATGCGTGCCAAGTCATATTGGATTTTCGAAGAAATATTGAAAATGAAAAATCACTCTATACCCCCTCTAACGACCCGACAATGATTTCTGTTGACGAATTATCGTTATCCAGATGGAAATGAATATTCTGCACCCGACCATGTTGCGTGCCAAGTCTAATTTGATTTTGAGGTAATTTTGAAAATGAGAAATCTCTGTATACCCCCTCTAACGACCCGACAATGATTTCTGTCGACAAATTATTGTTATTCAGATGGAAATAGATATTCTGCACCCCTTCATGATGCGTGCCGAGTCATATTAGATTTTTGAAGAAATATTGAAAATGAGAAATCCCTCTATACCCCCTCTGACGACCCGACAATGATTTCTGTTGACGAATTATTGTTATTCAGATGGACATGGATACTTTGCACCCCACCATGATGCGTGCCAAGTCATATTTGATTTTGAGGTAATTTTGAAAATGAAAAATCCCTCTATACCCCCTCTGACGACCCGACAATGATTTCTGTTGACAAATAATTGTTATTGAGATGGAAAAGGATATTCTGTACCCCACCATGATGCGTGCCAAGTCATATTTGAATTTTGAAGTCATTTTGAAAATGAGAAATCCCTCTATACACCCTCTAACGACCCGACAATGAGTTCTGTTGACGAATTATTGTTATTCAGAAAATAATGGATATTCTGCATCCCACCACGATGCCTGCCAAGTCATATTGGATTTTTGAAGAAATATTGAAAATGAAAAATCACTCTATACCCCCTCTGACGACCCGACAATGATTTCTGTTGACGAATTATTGTTTTTCAGACAGACATGGATACTTTGCACCCCACCATGATGCGTGCCAAGTCATATTAGATTTTTGAAGAAATTTTGAAATTGAAAATTCCCTCTATACCCCCTCCAACGACCCGTCAATGATTTCTGTTGACAAATTATTGTTATTCAGATGGAAATGGATATTCTGCACGAAACCATGATGCGTGCCAAGTCATATTAGATTTTTGAAGAAATTTTGAAAATGAGAAATTCCTCTATACCCCCTCTTACGACCCGACAATGATTTCTGTCAACGAATTATTGTTATTCAAATGGGAATAGATATTCTGCACCCCACTATGATGCGTGCCAAGTCATATTAAATTTTTGAAGAAATATTGAAAATGAGAAATCCCTCTTTACCCCCTCTGACGACCCGACAATGATTTCTGTTGACGAATTATTGTTATTCAGATGGACATGGATACTTTGCACCCCACCATGATGCGTGCCAAGTCATATTAGATTTTTGAAGAAATATTGAAAATGAAAAATCCCTCTATTCCACCTCTAACGACCCGACAATGATTTCTGTTGACAAATTATTGTTATTCAGATGGAAATGAATATTCTGCACCCCACCATGTTGCGTGCCAAGTCAAATTGGATTTTTGAAGAAATATTGAAAATGAAAAATATCTCTATACCCCCTCTAACGACCCGACAATGATTTCTGTTGACGAATTATTGTTATCCAGATGGAAATGAATATTCTGCACCCCACCATGTTGCGTGCCAAGTCATATTTGATTTTGAGGTAATTTTGAAAATGAGAAATCCCTCTATACCCCCTCTACCGACCCGACAATGATTTCTGTCGACGAAATATTGTTATTCAGATGGAAATGAATATTCTGCACCCCACCATGTTGCGTGCCAAGTCATTTTTGATTTTGAGGTAATTTTGAAAATGAAAAATCCCTCTATACTCCCTCTGACGACCCGACAATGATTTCTGTCGACGAATTATTGTTATTCAGATGGAAATGGATATTCTGCACCCCACCATGATGCGTGCCAAGTCAAATTGGATTTTTGAAGAAATATTGAAAATGAAAAATATCTCTATACCCCCTCTAACGACCCGACAATGATTTCTGTTGACGAATTATTGTTATCCAGATGGAAATGAATATTCTGCACCCCACTATGATGCGTGCCAAGTCATATTAAATTTTTAAAGAAATATTGAAAATGAGAAATCCCTCTTTACCCCCTCTGACGACCCGTCAATGATTTCTGTTGACGAATTATTGTTATTCAGATGGACATGGATACTTTGCACCCCACCATGATGCGTGCCAAGTCATATTAGATTTTTGAAGAAATATTGAAAATGAAAAATCCCTCTATTCCTCCTCTAACGACCCGACAATGATTTCTGTCGACAAATTATTGTTATTCAGATGGAAATGGATATTCTGCACCCCACCATGTTGCGTGCCAAGTCATATTTGATTTTGAGGTAATTTTGAAAATGAAAAATCCCTCTATACCCCCTCTAACGACCCGACAATGATATCGGTTGACAAATTATTGTTATTCAAATGGCAATGGATATTCTGCACCCCGCTATGATGCGTGCCAAGTCATATTTGATTTTGAGGTAATTTTGAAAATGAAAAATCCCTCTATATCCCCTCTAACGACCCGACAATGATTTCTGTTGACGAATTATTGTTATTCAGATGGAAATGAATATTCTGCACCCCACCATGTTGCGTGCCAAGTCATATTTGATTTTGAGGTAATTTTGAAAATGAAAAATCCCTCTATACCCCCTCTAACGATCCGACAATGATTTCAGTCGACGAATTATTGTTATTCAGATAGAAATAGATATTCTGCACCCCACCATGATGCGTGCCAAGTCATATTAGATTTTTGAAGAAATATTGAAAATGAGAAATCCCTCTATACCCCCTCCAACGACCCGTCAATGATTTCTGTTGATGAATTATTGTTATTTAGATGGAAACGGATATTCTGCACCCCACCATGTTGCGTGCCAAGTCATATTTGATTTTGAGGTACTTTTGATAATGAAAAATCCCTCTATACCCCCTCTAACGACCCGACAATGATTTCTGTCGACGAATTATTGTTATTCAGATGGAAATAGATATTCTGCACCCCACCATGATACGTGCCAAGTCATATTAGATTTTTGAAGAAATATTGAAAATGTGAAATCCCTCTATACCCCCTCTGACGACCCGACAATGATTTCTGTTGACGAATTATTGTTATTTAGATGGAAACGGATATTCTGCACCCCACCATGATGCGTGCCAAGTCATATTTGATTTTGAGGTACTTTTGATAATGAAAAATCCGTCTATACCCCCTCTAACGACCCGACAATGATTTCTGTCGACGAATTATTGTTATTCAGATGGAAATGGATATTCTGCACCCCACTATGATGCGTGCCAAGTCATATTTAATTTTGAGGTAATTTTGAAAATGAAAAATCCCTGTATACTTCCTCTAACTATCCGACAATGATTTCTGTCGACGAATTATTGTTATTCAGATAGAAATAGATATTCTGCACCCCACCATGATGCGTGCCAAGTCATATTAGATTTTTGAAGAAATATTGAAAATGAGAAATCCCTCTATACCCCCTCCAACGACCCGTCAATGATTTCTGTTGACGAATTATTGTTATTTAGATGGAAATGGATATTCTGCACCCCACCATGATGCGTGCCAAGTCATATTGGATTTTCGAAGAAATATTGAAAATGAGAAATCCCTCTATACCCCCTCCAACGACCCGTCAATGATTTCTGTTGACGAATTATTGTTATCCAGATGGAAATGAATATTCTGCACCCGACCATGTTGCGTGCCAAGTCTAATTTGATTTTGAGGTAATTTTGAAAATGAGAAATCTCTGTATACCCCCTCTAACGACCCGACAATGATTTCTGTCGACAAATTATTGTTATTCAGATGGAAATAGATATTCTGCACCCCTTCATGATGCGTGCCAAGTCATATTAGATTTTTGAAGAAATATTGAAAATGAGAAATCCCTCTATACCCCCTCTGACGACCCGACAATGATTTCTGTTGACGAATTATTGTTATTCAGATGGACATGGATACTTTGCACCCCACCATGATGCGTGCCAAGTCATATTTGATTTTGAGGTAATTTTGAAAATGAAAAATCCCTCTATACCCCCTCTGACGACCCGACAATGATTTCTGTTGACACATAATTGTTATTGAGATGGAAAAGGATATTCTGTACCCCACCATGATGCGTGCCAAGTCATATTTGAATTTTGAAGTCATTTTGAAAATGAGAAATCCCTCTATACACCCTCTAACGACCCGACAATGAGTTCTGTTGACGAATTATTGTTATTCAGAAAATAATGGATATTCTGCATCCCACCACGATGCCTGCCAAGTCATATTGGATTTTTGAAGAAATATTGAAAATGAAAAATCACTCTATACCCCCTCTGACGACCCGACAATGATTTCTGTCGACAAATTATTGTTATTCAGATGGAAATGGATATTCTGCACCCCACCATGATGCGTGCCAAGTCATATTGGATTTTTGAAGAAATATTGAAAATGAAAAATCCCTCTATACCCCCTCTAACGACCCGACAATGATTTCTGTTGACGAATTATCGTTATCCAGATGGAAATCAATATTCTGCACCCGACCATGTTGCGTGCCAAGTCTTATTTGATTTTGAGGTAATTTTGAAAATGAGAAATCCCTCTATACCCCCTCTGACGACCCGACAATGATTTCTGTTGACGAATTATTGTTTTTCAGACGGACATGGATACTTTGCACCCCACCATGATGCGTGCCAAGTCATATTAGATTTTTGAAGAAATTTTGAAAATGAAAAATCCCTCTATACCCCCTCTAACGACCCGACAATGATTTCTGTCGACGAATTATTGTTATTCAGATGGAAATAGATATTCTGCACCCACCATGATGCGTGCCAAGTCATATTAGATTTTTGAAGAAATATTGAAAATGAGAAATCCCTCTATACGCCCTCTAACGACCCGACAATGATTACTGTTGACAAATTATTGTTATTCAGATGGAAATGGATATTCTGCACCCCACCATGATGCGTGCCAAGTCATATTAGATTTTTAAAGAAATTTTGAAAATGAAAAATCCCTCTATACCCCCTCCTACGACCCGTCAATGATTTCTGTTGACTAATCATTGTTATTCAGATGGAAATAGATATTCTGCACCCCACCATGATGCGTGTCAAGTCATATTTGATTTTGAGGTAATTTTGAAAATGAAAAACCCTCTATTCCCCCTCTGACGACCCGACAATGATTTCTATTGACAAATTTTTGTTATTAGGATGGAATTGAATATTTTGCACCCTAATATGATGCGTGCCAAGTCATATTTGATTTTTGAAGTAATTTTGAAGATGAAAAATCCCTCTATACTCCCTCTAACGACCCGACAATAATTTCTGTTGACAAATTATCGTTATTCAGATGAAAATGAATATAGTGCACCCTACTATGATGCGTGCCAAGTCATATTTGATTTTTGAAGTCATTTTAAAAATGAAAAATACCTCTATACCTCCTATGACAACCCGGCAATGATTTCTGTTGACAAATTATCGTTATTCAGAAGGAAATAGATATTCTGCACCCCACCATGTTGCGTGCCAAGTCATATTTGATATTTTAGGTAATTTTGAAAATGAAAAATTCCTCTATACCCTCCTGACGACCCGACAATGATTTCTTTTGATGAATTATTGTTATTAGGATGGAAATGAATATTTTGCACCCTAATATGATGCGTGACAAGTCGTATTTGATTTTTGAAGTAATTTGGAAAATGAAAAATCCCTCTATACCTCCTCTGAAAACCCGGCAATGATTTCTGTTGACGAATTATTGTTATTCAGATGGAAATAGATATTCTGCACCCCACCATGTTGCGTGCCAAGTCATATTTGATATTTTAGGTAATTTTGAATTTGAAAAATCCCTCTGTACCCCCTCTGACGACCCGACAATGATTTCGGTTGACGAATTATTGTAATTCAGATGGAAATGGATATTCTGCACTCCACCATGTAGCGGTCCAAGTCATATTTGATTTTTGAAGTAATTTTGAAAATGAAAAATCCCTTTAAACCCCCTCTGACGACCCGACAATGATTTCTGTAATTGAATAATGTTTATTCAGATGGACATGGATATTTGGCACCTTACTATGATGCGTGCCAAGTCATATTTGATTTTGAGGTAATTTTGAAAATGAAAAATCACTCTATTACCCCTCTGACGACCAGACAATGATTTCTGTAATTGAATAATGTTTATTCAGATGGACATGGATATTTGGCACCTTACTATGATGTGTGCCAAGTCATATTTGATTTTGAGGTAATTTTGAAAATGAGAAATCCCTCTATGCCCCCTTTGACGACCCGACAATGATTTCTGTTGACGAACTATTGTTATTCAGATGGACATGAATACTTTGTACCCCACCATGATGCGTGCCAACTCATATTTGATTTTTGAAGTAATTTTGAAAATGAAAAATTCCTCTATACCCCCCCTGACAACCCGACAATGATTTCTTTTGACGAATTATTGTTATTAGGATGGAAATGAATATTTTGCACCCCAATATGATGCGTGACAAGTCATATTTGATTTTTGAAGTAATTTTGAAAATGAAAAATCCCTCTATACCTCCTCTGAAAACCCGGCAATGATTTCTGTTGACAAATTATTGTTATTCAAATGGAAATAGATATTCTGCACCCCACCATGTTGCGTGCCAAGTCATATTTGATATTTTAGGTAATTTTGAATTTGAAAAATCCCTCTGTACCCCCTCTGACGACCCGACAATGATTTTGGTTGACGAATTATTGTTATTTGGATGGAAATGAATATTTTGCACCCTACTATGATGCGTGCCAAGTCATATTTGATTTTTGAAGTAATTTTGAAAATGAAAAATCCCTCTATACCCCCTCTGACGACCCGACAATGATTTCCGTTGACGAATTATTGTTATTTAGATGTAAATGAATATTCTGCACCCCATCATGATGCGTGCCAAGTCATATTTGATATTTTAGGTAATTTTGAAAATGAAAAATTCCTCTATACCCCCTCCGACGACCCGACAATTATTTCTGTTGACGAATTATTATTATTAGGATGAAAAAGAAAATTTTGCACCCTAATATGATGCGTGACAAGTCATATTTGATTTTTGAAGTCATTTTAAAAATGAAAAATCCCTCCATACCCCCTCTGACGACCCGACAATGATTTCTGTTGACGAATTGTTGTTATTCAGTTGGTCATAGATATTTTGCACCCTACTTTGATGTGTGCCAAGTCATATTTGATTTTTGAGGTAACTTTGAAAGTGAACACTCCCTCTATGCCCCCTTTGACGAACCTACAATGATTTCTGTTGACGAATTATTGTTATTCAGATGGAAATGGATATTCTGCACCCCACTATGATGCGTGCCAAGTCATATTTGATTTTTGAAGTCGTTTTGATAATGAAAAATCCCTCTATACCCCCTCTGACTACCCGACAATGATTTGTGTTGACGAATTATTGTTATTCAGATGGACATGAATACTTTGTACTCCACCATGATGCGTGCCAACTCATATTTGATTTTTGAAGTAATTTTGAAAATGAAAAATCCCTCTATACCCCTCTGACGAACCGACAATGATCTCTGTTAACGAATTATTGTTATTCAGAAGGACATAGATATTCTGCACCACACCATGTTGCGTGCCAAGTCATATTTGATATTTTAGGTAATATTGAAAATGAAAAATTCCTCTATACCCCCTCTGACGACCCGAAAATGATTTCTGTTGAAGAATTATTGTTATTAGGATGGAATTGAATATTTTGCACCCTACTATGATGAGTGCCAAGTCATATCTGATTTTTGAAGTCATTTTAAAAATGAAAAATCCCTCTGCACCCCCTCTGACGACCCGACAATGATTTCTGTTGACGAATTATTGTTATTAGGATGGAAATGAATATTTTGCACCCTAATATGATGTGTGCCAAGTCATATTTGATTTTTGAGGTAACTTTGAAAATGAACAATCCCTCTGTGCCCCCTTTGACGAACCTACAATGATTTCTGTTGACGAATTATTGTTATTCAGATGGACATGAATACTTTGTACCCCACCATGATGCGTGCCAAGTCATATTTGATTTTTGAAGTAATTTTGAAAATGAAAAATCCCTCTATACCCCTCTGACGAACCGACAATAATTTCTGTTGACGAATTATTGCTATTCAGATGGGAATGGATATTTTGCCCCCCACTTTGACGCGTGCCAAGTCATTTTTGATTTTTGAAGTCGTTTTGATAATGAAAAATCCCTCTATACCCCCTCTGACTACCCGACAATGATTTCTGTTGACGAATTATTGTTATTCAGATGGACATGAATACTTTGTACCCCACCATGATGCGTGCCAACTCATATTTGATTTTTGAAGTAATTTTGAAATTGAAAAATCCTTCTATACCCCTCTGACGAACCGACAATGATCTCTGTTAACGAATTATTGCTATTCAGATGGACATAGATATTCTGCACCACACCATGTTGCGTGCCAAGTCATATTTATTATTTTAGGTAATTTTGAAAATGAAAAATCCCTCTATTACCCCTATGACGACACGACAATGATTTTTGTTGACGAATTATTGTTATTCAGATGTGAATGGATATTTTGCACCCTACTTTGATGTGTGCCAAGTCATATTTGATTTTTGAGGTAACTTTGAAAATGAACAATACCTCTATGCCCCCTTTGAAGACCCGACAATGATTTCTGTTGACGAATTATTGTTATTCAGATGGACATAAATACTTTGTACCCCACCATGATGCGTGCCAACTCATATTTGATATTTGAAGTAATTTTGAAATTGAAAAATCCTTCTATACCCCTCTGACGAACCGACAATGATCTCTGTTAACGAATTATTGCTATTCAGATGGACATAGATATTCTGCACCACACCATGTTGCGTGCCAAGTCATATTTGATATTTTAGGTAATTTTGAAAATGAAAAATCCCTCTATTACCCCTATGACGACACGACAATGATTTTTGTTGACGAATTATTGTTATTCAGATGTGAATGGATATTTTGCACCCTATTTTGATGTGTGCCAAGTCATATTTGATTTTTGAGGTAACTTTGAAAATGAACAATCCCTCTATGCCCCCTTTGACGACCCGACAATGATTTCTGTTGACGAATTATTGTTATTCAGATGGACATAAATACTTTGTACCCCACCATGATGCGTGCCAACTCATATATGATATTTGAAGTAATTTTGAAAATGAAAAATCCCTCTATACCCCTCTGACGAACCGACAATGATCTCTGTTGACGAATTAATGTTATTCAGATGGACATAGATATTCTGCACCACACCATGTTGCGTGCCAAGTCATATTTGATATTTTAGGTAATTTTGAAAATGAAAAATTCCTCTATACCCCCTCTGACGACCCGACGATGATTTCTGTTGACGAATTATTGTTATTAGGAAGGAAATGAATATTTTGCACCATAATATGATGCGTGCCAAGTCATATTTGATTTTTGAAGTAATTTTGAAAATGAAAAATCCCTCTATACTCCCTCTAACGACCCGACAATGATTTCTGTTTACAAATTATCGTTATTCAGATGGACATGGCCATTTTGCACCCTTTTATGATGCGTGCCGAGTCATATTTGATTTTGAGGTAATTTTGAAAATGAAAAATCCCTCTGTACCCCCTCTGACGACCCGACAATGATTTCAGTTGACGAATTATTGTTATTAGGATGGAAATGAATATTTTGCACCCTACTATGATGCGTGCCAAGTCATATTTGATTTTTGAAGTAATTTTGAATATGAAAAATCCCTCTATACCCCTCTGACGAACCGACAATGATTTCTGTTGACGAATTATTGTTATTCAGATGGAAATGGATATTTTGCACCGCACAATGATGCGTGCCAAGTCATATTTGATTTTTGAGGTAACTTTGAAAATGAACAATCACTCTATACCCCCTCTGACTACCCGACAATGATTTCTGTTGACGAATTATTTTTATTCAGATGGACATGAATACTTTGTACCCCACCATGATGCGTGCCGACTCATATTTGATTTTTGAAGTAATTTTGAAAATGAAAAATCCCTCTATACCCCTCTGACGAACCGACAATGATCTCTGTTAACGAATTATTGTTATTCAGATGGACATAGATATTCTGCACCACACCATGTTGCGTGCCAAGTCATATTTGATATTTTAGGTAATTTTGAAAAAGAAAAATTCCTCTATACCCCCTCTGACGACCCGACAATGATTTCTGTTGACGAATTATTGTTATTCAGATGGAAATGGATATTTTGCACCCCACTATGATGCGTGCCAAGTCATATTTGATTTTTGAGGTAACTTTGAAAATGAACAATCACTCTATACCCCCTCTGACTACCCTACAATGATTTCTGTTGACGAATTATTTTTATTCAGATGGACATGAATACTTTGTACCCCACCATGATGCGTGCCGACTCATATTTGATTTTTGAAGTAATTTTGAAAATGAAAAATCCCTCTATACCCCTCTGACGAACCGACAATGATCTCTGTTAACGAATTATTGTTATTCAGATGGACATAGATATTCTGCACCACACCATGTTGCGTGCCAAGTCATATTTGATATTTTAGGTAATTTTGAAAATGAAAAATCCCTCTATTACCCCTATGACGACACGACAATGATTTTTGTTGACGAATTATTGTTATTCAGATGTGAATGGATATTTTGCACCCTATTTTGATGTGTGCCAAGTCATATTTGATTTTTGAGGTAACTTTGAAAATGAACAATCCCTCTATGCCCCCTTTGACGACCCGACAATGATTTCTGTTGACGAATTATTGTTATTCAGATGGACATAAATACTTTGTACCCCACCATGATGCGTGCCAACTCATATATGATATTTGAAGTAATTTTGAAAATGAAAAATCCCTCTATACCCCTCTGACGAACCGACAATGATCTCTGTTGACGAATTAATGTTATTCAGATGGACATAGATATTCTGCACCACACCATGTTGCGTGCCAAGTCATATTTGATATTTTAGGTAATTTTGAAAATGAAAAATTCCTCTATACCCCCTCTGACGACCCGACGATGATTTCTGTTGACGAATTATTGTTATTAGGATGGAAATGAATATTTTGCACCATAATATGATGCGTGCCAAGTCATATTTGATTTTTGAAGTAATTTTGAAAATGAAAAATCCCTCTATACTCCCTCTAACGACCCGACAATGATTTCTGTTTATAAATTATCGTTATTCAGATGGACATGGCCATTTTGCACCCTTTTATGATGCGTGCCGAGTCATATTTGATTTTGAGGTAATTTTGAAAATGAAAAATCCCTCTGTACCCCCTCTGACGACCCGACAATGATTTCAGTTGACGAATTATTGTTATTAGGATGGAAATGAATATTTTGCACCCTACTATGATGCGTGCCAAGTCATATTTGATTTTTGAAGTAATTTTGAATATGAAAAATCCCTCTATACCCCTCTGACGAACCGACAATGATTTCTGTTGACGAATTATTGTTATTCAGATGGAAATGGATATTTTGCACCGCACAATGATGCGTGCCAAGTCATATTTGATTTTTGAGGTAACTTTGAAAATGAACAATCACTCTATACCCCCTCTGACTACCCGACAATGATTTCTGTTGACGAATTATTTTTATTCAGATGGACATGAATACTTTGTACCCCACCATGATGCGTGCCGACTCATATTTGATTTTTGAAGTAATTTTGAAAATGAAAAATCCCTCTATACCCCTCTGACGAACCGACAATGATCTCTGTTAACGAATTATTGTTATTCAGATGGACATAGATATTCTGCACCACACCATGTTGCGTGCCAAGTCATATTTGATATTTTAGGTAATTTTGAAAAAGAAAAATTCCTCTATACCCCCTCTGACGACCCGACAATGATTTCTGTTGACGAATTATTGTTATTCAGATGGAAATGGATATTTTGCACCCCACTATGATGCGTGCCAAGTCATATTTGATTTTTGAGGTAACTTTGAAAATGAACAATCACTCTATACCCCCTCTGACTACCCTACAATGATTTCTGTTGACGAATTATTTTTATTCAGATGGACATGAATACTTTGTACCCCACCATGATGCGTGCCGACTCATATTTGATTTTTGAAGTAATTTTGAAAATGAAAAATCCCTCTATACCCCTCTGACGAACCGACAATGATCTCTGTTAACGAATTATTGTTATTCAGATGGACATAGATATTCTGCACCACACCATGTTGCGTGCCAAGTCATATTTGATATTTTAGGTAATTTTGAAAAAGAAAAATTCCTCTATACCACCTCTGACGACCCGACAATGATTTCTGTTGACGAATTACTGTTATTAGGATGGTAATGAATATTTTGCACCCTAATATGATGTGTGCCAAGTCATATTTGATAATTTGAGGTTACTTTGAAAATGAACAATCCCTCTATGCCCCCTTTGACGACCCGACAATGATTTCTGTTGACGAATTATTGTTATTCAGATGGACATGAATACTTTGTACCCCACCATGATGCGTGCCAACTTATATTTGGTTTTTGAAGTGATTTTGAAAATGAAAACTCCCTCTATACCCTTCTGACGAACCGCTAAAGATCTCTGTTAACGAATTATTGTTATTCAGAAGGACATAGATATTCTGCACCACACCATGTTGCGTGCCAAGTCATATTTGATATTTTAGGTAATTTTGAAAATGAAAAATTCCTCTATACCCCCTCTGACGACCCGACAATGATTTCTATTGACAAATTTTTGTTATTAGGATGGAATTGAATATTTTGCACCCTGATATGATGCGTGCCAAGTCATATTTGATTTTTGAAGTAATTTTAAAGATGAAAAATCCCTCTATACTCCCTCTAACGCCCCGACAATAATTTCTGTTGACAAATTATCGTTATTCAGATGAAAATGAATATATTGCACCCTACTATGATGCGTGCCAAGTCATATTTGATTTTGAGGTAATTTTGAAAATGAGAAATCCCTCTATGCCCCCTTTGACGACCCGACAATGATTTCTGTTGACGAACTATTGTTATTCAGATGGACATGAATACTTTGTACCCCACCATGATGCGTGCCAACTCATATTTGATTTTTGAAGTAATTTTGAAAATGAAAAATTCCTCTATACCCCCCCTGACAACCCGACAATGATTTCTTTTGACGAATTATTGTTATTAGGATGGAAATGAATATTTTGCACCCCAATATGATGCGTGACAAGTCATATTTGATTTTTGAAGTAATTTTGAAAATGAAAAATCCCTCTATACCTCCTCTGAAAACCCGGCAATGATTTCTGTTGACAAATTATTGTTATTCAAATGGAAATAGATATTCTGCACCCCACCATGTTGCGTGCCAAGTCATATTTGATATTTTAGGTAATTTTGAATTTGAAAAATCCCTCTGTACCCCCTCTGACGACCCGACAATGATTTTGGTTGACGAATTATTGTTATTTGGATGGAAATGAATATTTTGCACCCTACTATGATGCGTGCCAAGTCATATTTGATTTTTGAAGTAATTTTGAAAATGAAAAATCCCTCTATACCCCCTCTGACGACCCGACAATGATTTCCGTTGACGAATTATTGTTATTTAGATGTAAATGAATATTCTGCACCCCATCATGATGCGTGCCAAGTCATATTTGATATTTTAGGTAATTTTGAAAATGAAAAATTCCTCTATACCCCCTCCGACGACCCGACAATTATTTCTGTTGACGAATTATTATTATTAGGATGAAAAAGAAAATTTTGCACCCTAATATGATGCGTGACAAGTCATATTTGATTTTTGAAGTCATTTTAAAAATGAAAAATCCCTCCATACCCCCTCTGACGACCCGACAATGATTTCTGTTGACGAATTGTTGTTATTCAGTTGGTCATAGATATTTTGCACCCTACTTTGATGTGTGCCAAGTCATATTTGATTTTTGAGGTAACTTTGAAAGTGAACACTCCCTCTATGCCCCCTTTGACGAACCTACAATGATTTCTGTTGACGAATTATTGTTATTCAGATGGAAATGGATATTCTGCACCCCACTATGATGCGTGCCAAGTCATATTTGATTTTTGAAGTCGTTTTGATAATGAAAAATCCCTCTATACCCCCTCTGACTACCCGACAATGATTTGTGTTGACGAATTATTGTTATTCAGATGGACATGAATACTTTGTACTCCACCATGATGCGTGCCAACTCATATTTGATTTTTGAAGTAATTTTGAAAATGAAAAATCCCTCTATACCCCTCTGACGAACCGACAATGATCTCTGTTAACGAATTATTGTTATTCAGAAGGACATAGATATTCTGCACCACACCATGTTGCGTGCCAAGTCATATTTGATATTTTAGGTAATATTGAAAATGAAAAATTCCTCTATACCCCCTCTGACGACCCGAAAATGATTTCTGTTGAAGAATTATTGTTATTAGGATGGAATTGAATATTTTGCACCCTACTATGATGAGTGCCAAGTCATATCTGATTTTTGAAGTCATTTTAAAAATGAAAAATCCCTCTGCACCCCCTCTGACGACCCGACAATGATTTCTGTTGACGAATTATTGTTATTAGGATGGAAATGAATATTTTGCACCCTAATATGATGTGTGCCAAGTCATATTTGATTTTTGAGGTAACTTTGAAAATGAACAATCCCTCTGTGCCCCCTTTGACGAACCTACAATGATTTCTGTTGACGAATTATTGTTATTCAGATGGACATGAATACTTTGTACCCCACCATGATGCGTGCCAAGTCATATTTGATTTTTGAAGTAATTTTGAAAATGAAAAATCCCTCTATACCCCTCTGACGAACCGACAATAATTTCTGTTGACGAATTATTGCTATTCAGATGGGAATGGATATTTTGCCCCCCACTTTGACGCGTGCCAAGTCATTTTTGATTTTTGAAGTCGTTTTGATAATGAAAAATCCCTCTATACCCCCTCTGACTACCCGACAATGATTTCTGTTGACGAATTATTGTTATTCAGATGGACATGAATACTTTGTACCCCACCATGATGCGTGCCAACTCATATTTGATTTTTGAAGTAATTTTGAAATTGAAAAATCCTTCTATACCCCTCTGACGAACCGACAATGATCTCTGTTAACGAATTATTGCTATTCAGATGGACATAGATATTCTGCACCACACCATGTTGCGTGCCAAGTCATATTTATTATTTTAGGTAATTTTGAAAATGAAAAATCCCTCTATTACCCCTATGACGACACGACAATGATTTTTGTTGACGAATTATTGTTATTCAGATGTGAATGGATATTTTGCACCCTACTTTGATGTGTGCCAAGTCATATTTGATTTTTGAGGTAACTTTGAAAATGAACAATACCTCTATGCCCCCTTTGAAGACCCGACAATGATTTCTGTTGACGAATTATTGTTATTCAGATGGACATAAATACTTTGTACCCCACCATGATGCGTGCCAACTCATATTTGATATTTGAAGTAATTTTGAAATTGAAAAATCCTTCTATACCCCTCTGACGAACCGACAATGATCTCTGTTAACGAATTATTGCTATTCAGATGGACATAGATATTCTGCACCACACCATGTTGCGTGCCAAGTCATATTTGATATTTTAGGTAATTTTGAAAATGAAAAATCCCTCTATTACCCCTATGACGACACGACAATGATTTTTGTTGACGAATTATTGTTATTCAGATGTGAATGGATATTTTGCACCCTATTTTGATGTGTGCCAAGTCATATTTGATTTTTGAGGTAACTTTGAAAATGAACAATCCCTCTATGCCCCCTTTGACGACCCGACAATGATTTCTGTTGACGAATTATTGTTATTCAGATGGACATAAATACTTTGTACCCCACCATGATGCGTGCCAACTCATATATGATATTTGAAGTAATTTTGAAAATGAAAAATCCCTCTATACCCCTCTGACGAACCGACAATGATCTCTGTTGACGAATTAATGTTATTCAGATGGACATAGATATTCTGCACCACACCATGTTGCGTGCCAAGTCATATTTGATATTTTAGGTAATTTTGAAAATGAAAAATTCCTCTATACCCCCTCTGACGACCCGACGATGATTTCTGTTGACGAATTATTGTTATTAGGATGGAAATGAATATTTTGCACCATAATATGATGCGTGCCAAGTCATATTTGATTTTTGAAGTAATTTTGAAAATGAAAAATCCCTCTATACTCCCTCTAACGACCCGACAATGATTTCTGTTTACAAATTATCGTTATTCAGATGGACATGGCCATTTTGCACCCTTTTATGATGCGTGCCGAGTCATATTTGATTTTGAGGTAATTTTGAAAATGAAAAATCCCTCTGTACCCCCTCTGACGACCCGACAATGATTTCAGTTGACGAATTATTGTTATTAGGATGGAAATGAATATTTTGCACCCTACTATGATGCGTGCCAAGTCATATTTGATTTTTGAAGTAATTTTGAATATGAAAAATCCCTCTATACCCCTCTGACGAACCGACAATGATTTCTGTTGACGAATTATTGTTATTCAGATGGAAATGGATATTTTGCACCGCACAATGATGCGTGCCAAGTCATATTTGATTTTTGAGGTAACTTTGAAAATGAACAATCACTCTATACCCCCTCTGACTACCCGACAATGATTTCTGTTGACGAATTATTTTTATTCAGATGGACATGAATACTTTGTACCCCACCATGATGCGTGCCGACTCATATTTGATTTTTGAAGTAATTTTGAAAATGAAAAATCCCTCTATACCCCTCTGACGAACCGACAATGATCTCTGTTAACGAATTATTGTTATTCAGATGGACATAGATATTCTGCACCACACCATGTTGCGTGCCAAGTCATATTTGATATTTTAGGTAATTTTGAAAAAGAAAAATTCCTCTATACCCCCTCTGACGACCCGACAATGATTTCTGTTGACGAATTATTGTTATTCAGATGGAAATGGATATTTTGCACCCCACTATGATGCGTGCCAAGTCATATTTGATTTTTGAGGTAACTTTGAAAATGAACAATCACTCTATACCCCCTCTGACTACCCTACAATGATTTCTGTTGACGAATTATTTTTATTCAGATGGACATGAATACTTTGTACCCCACCATGATGCGTGCCGACTCATATTTGATTTTTGAAGTAATTTTGAAAATGAAAAATCCCTCTATACCCCTCTGACGAACCGACAATGATCTCTGTTAACGAATTATTGTTATTCAGATGGACATAGATATTCTGCACCACACCATGTTGCGTGCCAAGTCATATTTGATATTTTAGGTAATTTTGAAAAAGAAAAATTCCTCTATACCACCTCTGACGACCCGACAATGATTTCTGTTGACGAATTACTGTTATTAGGATGGTAATGAATATTTTGCACCCTAATATGATGTGTGCCAAGTCATATTTGATAATTTGAGGTTACTTTGAAAATGAACAATCCCTCTATGCCCCCTTTGACGACCCGACAATGATTTCTGTTGACGAATTATTGTTATTCAGATGGACATGAATACTTTGTACCCCACCATGATGCGTGCCAACTTATATTTGGTTTTTGAAGTGATTTTGAAAATGAAAACTCCCTCTATACCCTTCTGACGAACCGCTAAAGATCTCTGTTAACGAATTATTGTTATTCAGAAGGACATAGATATTCTGCACCACACCATGTTGCGTGCCAAGTCATATTTGATATTTTAGGTAATTTTGAAAATGAAAAATTCCTCTATACCCCCTCTGACGACCCGACAATGATTTCTATTGACAAATTTTTGTTATTAGGATGGAATTGAATATTTTGCACCCTGATATGATGCGTGCCAAGTCATATTTGATTTTTGAAGTAATTTTAAAGATGAAAAATCCCTCTATACTCCCTCTAACGCCCCGACAATAATTTCTGTTGACAAATTATCGTTATTCAGATGAAAATGAATATATTGCACCCTACTATGATGCGTGCCAAGTCATATTTGATTTTTGAAGTCATTTTAAAAATGAAAAATACCTCTATACCTCCTCTGACAACCCGGCAATGATTTCTGTTGACAAATTATCGTTATTCAGAAGGAAATAGATATTCTGCACCCCACCATGTTGCGTGCCAAGTCATATTTGATATTTTAGGTAATTTTGAAAATGAAAAATTCCTCTATACCCTCCTGACGACCCGACAATGATTTCTTTTGATGAATTATTGTTAATAGGATGGAAATGAATATTTTGCACCCTAATATGATGCGTGACAAGTCGTATTTGATTTTTGAAGTAATTTTGAAAATGAAAAATCCCTCTATACCTCCTCTGAAAACCCGGCAATGATTTCTGTTGACGAATTATTGTTATTCAGATGGAAATAGATATTCTGCACCCCACCATGTTGCGTGCCAAGTCATATTTGATATTTTAGGTAATTTTGAATTTGAAAAATCCCTCTGTACCCCCTCTGACGACCCGACAATGATTTCTGTTGACGAATTATTGTTATTCAGATGGAAATAGATATTCTGCACCCCACCATGTTGCGTGCCAAGTCATATTTGATATTTTAAGTAATTTTGAATTTGAAAAATCCCTCTGTACCCCCTCTGACGACCCGACAATGATTTCTGTTGACGAACTATTGTTATTCAGATGGACATGAATACTTTGTACCCCACCATGATGCGTGCCAACTCATATTTGATTTTTGAAGTAATTTTGAAAATGAAAAATTCCTCTATACCCCCCCTGACGACCCGACAATGATTTCTTTTGACGAATTATTGTTATTAGGATGGAAATGAATATTTTGCACCCTAATATGATGCGTGACAAGTCATATTTGATTTTTGAAGTAATTTTGAAAATGAAAAATCCCTCTATACCTCCTCTGAAAACCCGGCAATGATTTCTGTTGACAACTTATTGTTATTCAAATGGAAATAGATATTCTGCACCCCACCATGTTGCGTGCCAAGTCATATTTGATATTTTAGGTAATTTTGAATTTGAAAAATCCCTCTGTACCCCCTCTGACGACCCGACAATGATTTTGGTTGACGAATTATTGTTATTTGGATGGTAATGAATATTTTGCACCCTACTATGATGCGTGCCAAGTCATATTTGATTTTTGAAGTAAATTTGAAAATGAAAAATCCCTCTATACCCCCTCTGACGACCCGACAATGATTTCCGTTGACGAATTATTGTTATTTGGATGTAAATGAATATTCTGCACCCCATCATGATGCGTGCCAAGTCATATTTGATATTTTAGGTAATTTTGAAAATGAAAAATTCCTCTATGCCCCCTCCGACGACCCGACAATTATTTCTGTTGACGAATTATTATTATTAGGATGAAAAAGAATATTTTGCACCCTAATATGATGCGTGACAAGCCATATTTGATTTTTGAAGTCATTTTAAAAATGAAAAATCCCTCCATACCCCCTCTGACGACCCGACAATGATTTCTGTTGACGAATTGTTGTTATTCAGTTGGTCATAGATATTTTGCACCCTACTTCGATGTGTGCCAAGTCATATTTGATTTTTGAGGTAACTTTGAAAGTGAACAATCCCTCTATGCCCCCTTTGACGAACCTACAATGATTTCTGTTGACGAATTATTGTTATTCAGATGGAAATGGATATTCTGCACCCCACTATGATGCGTGCCAAGTCATATTTGATTTTTGAAGTCGTTTTGATAATGAAAAATCCCTCTATACCCCCTCTGACTACCCGACAATGATTTGTGTTAACGAATTATTGTTATTCAGAAGGACATAGATATTCTGCACCACACCATGTTGCGTGCCAAGTCATATTTGATATTTTAGGTAATATTGAAAATGAAAAATTCCTCTATACCCCCTCTGACGACCCGACAATGATTTCTGTTGAAGAATTATTGTTATTAGGATGGAATTGAATATTTTGCACCCTACTATGATGAGTGCCAAGTCATATCTGATTTTTGAAGTCATTTTAAAAATGAAAAATCCCTCTGCACCCCCTCTGACGACCCGACAATGATTTCTGTTGACGAATTATTGTTATTAGGATGGAATTGAATATTTTGCACCCTAATATGATGTGTGCCAAGTCATATTTGATTTTTGAGGTAACTTTGAAAATGAACAATCCCTCTATGCCCCCTTTGACGACCCGACAATGATTTCTGTTGACGAATTATTGTTATTCAGATGGACATGAATACTTTGTACCCCACCATGATGCGTGCCAACTCATATTTGATTTTTGAAGTAATTTCGAAAATGAAAAATCCCTCTATACCCCTCTGACGAACCGACAATGATTTCTGTTGACGAATTATTGTTATTAGGATGGAATTGAATATTTTGCACCCTAATATGATGTGTGCCAAGTCATATTTGATTTTTGAGGTAACTTTGAAAATGAACAATCCCTCTATGCCACCTTTGACGACCCGACAATGATTTCTGTTGACGAATTATTGTTATTCAGAAGGACATAAATACTTTGTACCCCACCATGATGCGTGCCAAGTCATATTTGATTTTTGAGGTACCCTAATATGATGTGTGCCAAGTCATATTTGATTTTTGAGGTAACTTTGAAAATGAACAATCCCTCTATACCTCCTCTGACAACCCGGCAATGATTTCTGTTGACAAATTATCGTTATTCAGAAGGAAATAGATATTCTGCACCCCACCATGTTGCGTGCCAAGTCATATTTGATATTTTAGGTAATTTTGAAAATGAAAAATTCCTCTATACCCTCCTGACGACCCGACAATGATTTCTTTTGATGAATTATTGTTATTAGGATGGAAATGAATATTTTGCACCCTAATATGATGCGTGACAAGTCGTATTTGATTTTTGAAGTAATTTGGAAAATGAAAAATCCCTCTATACCTCCTCTGAAAACCCGGCAATGATTTCTGTTGACGAATTATTGTTATTCAGATGGAAATAGATATTCTGCACCCCACCATGTTGCGTGCCAAGTCATATTTGATATTTTAGGTAATTTTGAATTTGAAAAATCCCTCTGTACCCCCTCTGACGACCCGACAATGATTTCGGTTGACGAATTATTGTAATTCAGATGGAAATGGATATTCTGCACTCCACCATGTAGCGGTCCAAGTCATATTTGATTTTTGAAGTAATTTTGAAAATGAAAAATCCCTTTAAACCCCCTCTGACGACCCGACAATGATTTCTGTAATTGAATAATGTTTATTCAGATGGACATGGATATTTGGCACCTTACTATGATGCGTGCCAAGTCATATTTGATTTTGAGGTAATTTTGAAAATGAAAAATCACTCTATTACCCCTCTGACGACCAGACAATGATTTCTGTAATTGAATAATGTTTATTCAGATGGACATGGATATTTGGCACCTTACTATGATGTGTGCCAAGTCATATTTGATTTTGAGGTAATTTTGAAAATGAGAAATCCCTCTATGCCCCCTTTGACGACCCGACAATGATTTCTGTTGACGAACTATTGTTATTCAGATGGACATGAATACTTTGTACCCCACCATGATGCGTGCCAACTCATATTTGATTTTTGAAGTAATTTTGAAAATGAAAAATTCCTCTATACCCCCCCTGACAACCCGACAATGATTTCTTTTGACGAATTATTGTTATTAGGATGGAAATGAATATTTTGCACCCCAATATGATGCGTGACAAGTCATATTTGATTTTTGAAGTAATTTTGAAAATGAAAAATCCCTCTATACCTCCTCTGAAAACCCGGCAATGATTTCTGTTGACAAATTATTGTTATTCAAATGGAAATAGATATTCTGCACCCCACCATGTTGCGTGCCAAGTCATATTTGATATTTTAGGTAATTTTGAATTTGAAAAATCCCTCTGTACCCCCTCTGACGACCCGACAATGATTTTGGTTGACGAATTATTGTTATTTGGATGGAAATGAATATTTTGCACCCTACTATGATGCGTGCCAAGTCATATTTGATTTTTGAAGTAATTTTGAAAATGAAAAATCCCTCTATACCCCCTCTGACGACCCGACAATGATTTCCGTTGACGAATTATTGTTATTTAGATGTAAATGAATATTCTGCACCCCATCATGATGCGTGCCAAGTCATATTTGATATTTTAGGTAATTTTGAAAATGAAAAATTCCTCTATACCCCCTCCGACGACCCGACAATTATTTCTGTTGACGAATTATTATTATTAGGATGAAAAAGAAAATTTTGCACCCTAATATGATGCGTGACAAGTCATATTTGATTTTTGAAGTCATTTTAAAAATGAAAAATCCCTCCATACCCCCTCTGACGACCCGACAATGATTTCTGTTGACGAATTGTTGTTATTCAGTTGGTCATAGATATTTTGCACCCTACTTTGATGTGTGCCAAGTCATATTTGATTTTTGAGGTAACTTTGAAAGTGAACACTCCCTCTATGCCCCCTTTGACGAACCTACAATGATTTCTGTTGACGAATTATTGTTATTCAGATGGAAATGGATATTCTGCACCCCACTATGATGCGTGCCAAGTCATATTTGATTTTTGAAGTCGTTTTGATAATGAAAAATCCCTCTATACCCCCTCTGACTACCCGACAATGATTTGTGTTGACGAATTATTGTTATTCAGATGGACATGAATACTTTGTACTCCACCATGATGCGTGCCAACTCATATTTGATTTTTGAAGTAATTTTGAAAATGAAAAATCCCTCTATACCCCTCTGACGAACCGACAATGATCTCTGTTAACGAATTATTGTTATTCAGAAGGACATAGATATTCTGCACCACACCATGTTGCGTGCCAAGTCATATTTGATATTTTAGGTAATATTGAAAATGAAAAATTCCTCTATACCCCCTCTGACGACCCGAAAATGATTTCTGTTGAAGAATTATTGTTATTAGGATGGAATTGAATATTTTGCACCCTACTATGATGAGTGCCAAGTCATATCTGATTTTTGAAGTCATTTTAAAAATGAAAAATCCCTCTGCACCCCCTCTGACGACCCGACAATGATTTCTGTTGACGAATTATTGTTATTAGGATGGAAATGAATATTTTGCACCCTAATATGATGTGTGCCAAGTCATATTTGATTTTTGAGGTAACTTTGAAAATGAACAATCCCTCTGTGCCCCCTTTGACGAACCTACAATGATTTCTGTTGACGAATTATTGTTATTCAGATGGACATGAATACTTTGTACCCCACCATGATGCGTGCCAAGTCATATTTGATTTTTGAAGTAATTTTGAAAATGAAAAATCCCTCTATACCCCTCTGACGAACCGACAATAATTTCTGTTGACGAATTATTGCTATTCAGATGGGAATGGATATTTTGCCCCCCACTTTGACGCGTGCCAAGTCATTTTTGATTTTTGAAGTCGTTTTGATAATGAAAAATCCCTCTATACCCCCTCTGACTACCCGACAATGATTTCTGTTGACGAATTATTGTTATTCAGATGGACATGAATACTTTGTACCCCACCATGATGCGTGCCAACTCATATTTGATTTTTGAAGTAATTTTGAAATTGAAAAATCCTTCTATACCCCTCTGACGAACCGACAATGATCTCTGTTAACGAATTATTGCTATTCAGATGGACATAGATATTCTGCACCACACCATGTTGCGTGCCAAGTCATATTTATTATTTTAGGTAATTTTGAAAATGAAAAATCCCTCTATTACCCCTATGACGACACGACAATGATTTTTGTTGACGAATTATTGTTATTCAGATGTGAATGGATATTTTGCACCCTACTTTGATGTGTGCCAAGTCATATTTGATTTTTGAGGTAACTTTGAAAATGAACAATACCTCTATGCCCCCTTTGAAGACCCGACAATGATTTCTGTTGACGAATTATTGTTATTCAGATGGACATAAATACTTTGTACCCCACCATGATGCGTGCCAACTCATATTTGATATTTGAAGTAATTTTGAAAATGAAAAATCCCTCTATACACCTCTGACGAACCGACAATGATCTCTGTTAACGAATTATTGTTATTCAGATGGACATAGATATTCTGCACCACACCATGTTGCGTGCCAAGTCATATTTGATATTTTAGGTAATTTTGAAAATGAAAAATTCCTCTATACCCCCTCTGACGACCCGACGATGATTTCTGTTGACGAATTATTGTTATTAGGATAGAAATGAATAATTTGCACCATAATATGATGCGTGCCAAGTCATATTTGATTTTTGAAGTAATTTTGAAAATGAAAAATCCCTCTATACTCCCTCTAACGACCCGACAATGATTTCTGTTTACAAATTATCGTTATTCAGATGTACATGGCCATTTTGCACCCTTTTATGATGCGTGCCGAGTCATATTTGATTTTGAGGTAATTTTGAAAATGAAAAATCCCTCTGTACCCCCTCTGACAACCCGACAATGATTTCAGTTGAAGAATTAATGTTATTAGGATGGAAATGAATATTTTGCACCCTACTATGATGCGTGCCAAGTCATATTTGATTTTTGAAGTAATTTTGAAAATGAAAAATCCCTCTATACCCCTCTGACGAACCGACAATAATTTCTGTTGACGAATTATTGCTATTCAGATGGGAATGGATATTTTGCCCCCCACTATGATGCGTGCCAAGTCATATTTGATTTTTGATGTCGTTTTGATAATGAAAAATCCCTCTATACCCCCTCCGACTACCCGACAATGATTTCTGTTGACGAATTATTGTTATTCAGATGGACATGAATACTTTGTACCCCACCATGATGCGTGCCAACTCATATTTGATTTTTGAAGTAATTTTGAAATTGAAAAATCCTTCTATACCCCTCTGACGAACCGACAATGATCTCTGTTAACGAATTATTGCTATTCAGATGGACATAGATATTCTGCACCACACCATGTTGCGTGCCAAGTCATATTTGATATTTTAGGTAATTTTGAAAATGAAAAATCCCTCTATTACCCCTATGACGACACGACAATGATTTTTGTTGACGAATTATTGTTATTCAGATGTGAATGGATATTTTGCACCCTATTTTGATGTGTGCCAAGTCATATTTGATTTTTGAGGTAACTTTGAAAATGAACAATCCCTCTATGCCCCCTTTGACGACCCGACAATGATTTCTGTTGACGAATTATTGTTATTCAGATGGACATAAATACTTTGTACCCCACCATGATGCGTGCCAACTCATATTTGATATTTGAAGTAATTTTGAAAATGAAAAATCCCTCTATACCCCTCTGACGAACCGACAATGATCTCTGTTGACGAATTAATGTTATTCAGATGGACATAGATATTCTGCACCACACCATGTTGCGTGCCAAGTCATATTTGATATTTTAGGTAATTTTGAAAATGAAAAATTCCTCTATACCCCCTCTGACGACCCGACGATGATTTCTGTTGACGAATTATTGTTATTAGGATGGAAATGAATATTTTGCACCATAATATGATGCGTGCCAAGTCATATTTGATTTTTGAAATAATTTTGAAAATGAAAAATCCCTCTATACTCCCTCTAACGACCCGACAATGATTTCTGTTTACAAATTATCGTTATTCAGATGGACATGGCCATTTTGCACCCTTTTATGATGCGTGCCGAGTCATATTTGATTTTGAGGTAATTTTGAAAATGAAAAATCCCTCTGTACCCCCTCTGACGACCCGACAATGATTTCAGTTGACGAATTATTGTTATTAGGATGGAAATGAATATTTTGCACCCTACTATGATGCGTGCCAAGTCATATTTGATTTTTGAAGTAATTTTGAATATGAAAAATCCCTCTATACCCCTCTGACGAACCGACAATGATTTCTGTTGACGAATTATTGTTATTCAGATGGAAATGGATATTTTGCACCGCACTATGATGCGTGCCAAGTCATATTTGATTTTTGAGGTAACTTTGAAAATGAACAATCACTCTATACCCCCTCTGACTACCCGACAATGATTTCTGTTGACGAATTATTTTTATTCAGATGGACATGAATACTTTGTACCCCACCATGATGCGTGCCGACTCATATTTGATTTTTGAAGTAATTTTGAAAATGAAAAATCCCTCTATACCCCTCTGACGAACCGACAATGATCTCTGTTAACGAATTATTGTTATTCAGATGGACATAGATATTCTGCACCACACCATGTTGCGTGCCAAGTCATATTTGATATTTTAGGTAATTTTGAAAAAGAAAAATTCCTCTATACCCCCTCTGACGACCCGACAATGATTTCTGTTGACGAATTATTGTTATTCAGATGGAAATGGATATTTTGCACCCCACTATGATGCGTGCCAAGTCATATTTGATTTTTGAGGTAACTTTGAAAATGAACAATCACTCTATACCCCCTCTGACTACCCGACAATGATTTCTGTTGACGAATTATTTTTATTCAGATGGACATGAATACTTTGTACCCCACCATGATGCGTGCCGACTCATATTTGATTTTTGAAGTAATTTTGAAAATGAAAAATCCCTCTATACCCCTCTGACGAACCGACAATGATCTCTGTTAACGAATTATTGTTATTCAGATGGACATAGATATTCTGCACCACACCATGTTGCGTGCCAAGTCATATTTGATATTTTAGGTAATTTTGAAAAAGAAAAATTCCTCTATACCACCTCTGACGACCCGACAATGATTTCTGTTGACGAATTACTGTTATTAGGATGGTAATGAATATTTTGCACCCTAATATGATGTGTGCCAAGTCATATTTGATAATTTGAGGTTACTTTGAAAATGAACAATCCCTCTATGCCCCCTTTGACGACCCGACAATGATTTCTGTTGACGAATTATTGTTATTCAGATGGACATGAATACTTTGTACCCCACCATGATGCGTGCCAACTTATATTTGGTTTTTGAAGTGATTTTGAAAATGAAAACTCCCTCTATACCCTTCTGACGAACCGCTAAAGATCTCTGTTAACGAATTATTGTTATTCAGAAGGACATAGATATTCTGCACCACACCATGTTGCGTGCCAAGTCATATTTGATATTTTAGGTAATTTTGAAAATGAAAAATTCCTCTATACCCCCTCTGACGACCCGACAATGATTTCTATTGACAAATTTTTGTTATTAGGATGGAATTGAATATTTTGCACCCTGATATGATGCGTGCCAAGTCATATTTGATTTTTGAAGTAATTTTAAAGATGAAAAATCCCTCTATACTCCCTCTAACGCCCCGACAATAATTTCTGTTGACAAATTATCGTTATTCAGATGAAAATGAATATATTGCACCCTACTATGATGCGTGCCAAGTCATATTTGATTTTTGAAGTCATTTTAAAAATGAAAAATACCTCTATACCTCCTCTGACAACCCGGCAATGATTTCTGTTGACAAATTATCGTTATTCAGAAGGAAATAGATATTCTGCACCCCACCATGTTGCGTGCCAAGTCATATTTGATATTTTAGGTAATTTTGAAAATGAAAAATTCCTCTATACCCTCCTGACGACCCGACAATGATTTCTTTTGATGAATTATTGTTAATAGGATGGAAATGAATATTTTGCACCCTAATATGATGCGTGACAAGTCGTATTTGATTTTTGAAGTAATTTTGAAAATGAAAAATCCCTCTATACCTCCTCTGAAAACCCGGCAATGATTTCTGTTGACGAATTATTGTTATTCAGATGGAAATAGATATTCTGCACCCCACCATGTTGCGTGCCAAGTCATATTTGATATTTTAGGTAATTTTGAATTTGAAAAATCCCTCTGTACCCCCTCTGACGACCCGACAATGATTTCTGTTGACGAATTATTGTTATTCAGATGGAAATAGATATTCTGCACCCCACCATGTTGCGTGCCAAGTCATATTTGATATTTTAAGTAATTTTGAATTTGAAAAATCCCTCTGTACCCCCTCTGACGACCCGACAATGATTTCTGTTGACGAACTATTGTTATTCAGATGGACATGAATACTTTGTACCCCACCATGATGCGTGCCAACTCATATTTGATTTTTGAAGTAATTTTGAAAATGAAAAATTCCTCTATACCCCCCCTGACGACCCGACAATGATTTCTTTTGACGACTTATTGTTATTAGGATGGAAATGAATATTTTGCACCCTAATATGATGCGTGACAAGTCATATTTGATTTTTGAAGTAATTTTGAAAATGAAAAATCCCTCTATACCTCCTCTGAAAACCCGGCAATGATTTCTGTTGACAACTTATTGTTATTCAAATGGAAATAGATATTCTGCACCCCACCATGTTGCGTGCCAAGTCATATTTGATATTTTAGGTAATTTTGAATTTGAAAAATCCCTCTGTACCCCCTCTGACGACCCGACAATGATTTTGGTTGACGAATTATTGTTATTTGGATGGTAATGAATATTTTGCACCCTACTATGATGCGTGCCAAGTCATATTTGATTTTTGAAGTAAATTTGAAAATGAAAAATCCCTCTATACCCCCTCTGACGACCCGACAATGATTTCCGTTGACGAATTATTGTTATTTGGATGTAAATGAATATTCTGCACCCCATCATGATGCGTGCCAAGTCATATTTGATATTTTAGGTAATTTTGAAAATGAAAAATTCCTCTATGCCCCCTCCGACGACCCGACAATTATTTCTGTTGACGAATTATTATTATTAGGATGAAAAAGAATATTTTGCACCCTAATATGATGCGTGACAAGCCATATTTGATTTTTGAAGTCATTTTAAAAATGAAAAATCCCTCCATACCCCCTCTGACGACCCGACAATGATTTCTGTTGACGAATTGTTGTTATTCAGTTGGTCATAGATATTTTGCACCCTACTTCGATGTGTGCCAAGTCATATTTGATTTTTGAGGTAACTTTGAAAGTGAACAATCCCTCTATGCCCCCTTTGACGAACCTACAATGATTTCTGTTGACGAATTAATGTTATTCAGATGGAAATGGATATTCTGCACCCCACTATGATGCGTGCCAAGTCATATTTGATTTTTGAAGTCGTTTTGATAATGAAAAATCCCTCTATACCCCCTCTGACTACCCGACAATGATTTGTGTTAACGAATTATTGTTATTCAGAAGGACATAGATATTCTGCACCACACCATGTTGCGTGCCAAGTCATATTTGATATTTTAGGTAATATTGAAAATGAAAAATTCCTCTATACCCCCTCTGACGACCCGACAATGATTTCTGTTGAAGAATTATTGTTATTAGGATGGAATTGAATATTTTGCACCCTACTATGATGAGTGCCAAGTCATATCTGATTTTTGAAGTCATTTTAAAAATGAAAAATCCCTCTGCACCCCCTCTGACGACCCGACAATGATTTCTGTTGACGAATTATTGTTATTAGGATGGAATTGAATATTTTGCACCCTAATATGATGTGTGCCAAGTCATATTTGATTTTTGAGGTAACTTTGAAAATGAACAATCCCTCTATGCCCCCTTTGACGACCCGACAATGATTTCTGTTGACGAATTATTGTTATTCAGATGGACATGAATACTTTGTACCCCACCATGATGCGTGCCAACTCATATTTGATTTTTGAAGTAATTTCGAAAATGAAAAATCCCTCTATACCCCTCTGACGAACCGACAATGATTTCTGTTGACGAATTATTGTTATTAGGATGGAATTGAATATTTTGCACCCTAATATGATGTGTGCCAAGTCATATTTGATTTTTGAGGTAACTTTGAAAATGAACAATCCCTCTATGCCCCCTTTGACGACCCGACAATGATTTCTGTTGACGAATTATTGTTATTCAGAAGGACATAAATACTTTGTACCCCACCATGATGCGTGCCAAGTCATATTTGATTTTTGAGGTACCCTAATATGATGTGTGCCAAGTCATATTTGATTTTTGAGGTAACTTTGAAAATGAACAATCCCTCTATACCTCCTCTGACAACCCGGCAATGATTTCTGTTGACGAGTTATTGTTATTCAGATGCACATGGATATGTTGCAAACCACCATAATGCGTGCCAAGTCATATTTGATTTTTGAGGTAATTTTGAAAATGAAAAATACCTCTATACCCCCTCCGACGACCCGACAATGATTTCTGATGACGAATTATAATTATTCAGATGGACATGAATACTTTGTACCCCACCATGATGCGTTTCAACTTATATTTGATTTTTGAAGTGATTTTGAAAATGAAAACTTCCTCTATACCCCTCTGACGAACCGACAAAGATCTCTGTTAACGAATTATTGTTATTCAGAAGGACATAGATATTCTGCACCACACCATGTTGCGTGCCAAGTCATATTTGATATTTTAGGTAATTTTGAAAATGAAAAATTCCTCTATACCCCCTCTGACGACCCGACAATGATTTCCGTTGACGAATTATTGTTATTCAGATGGAAATAGATATTCTGCACCCCACCATTTTGCGTGCCAACTCATATTTGATAATTTAGGTAATTTTGAAAATGAAAAATTCCTCTATACCCCCTCTGACGACCCGACAATGATTTCTGTTGACGAATTATTGTTATTCAGTTGGACATAGATATTTTGCACCCTACTCTGATGTGTGCCAAGTCATATTTGATTTTTGAGGTAACTTTGAAAATGAACAATCCCTCTATGCCCCCTTTGACGACCCGACAATGATTTCTGTTGACGAATTATTGTTATTCAGATGAAAATAAATACTTTGTACCCCACAATTTTGCGTGCCAACTCATATTTGATTTTTGAAGTAATTTTGAAAATGAAAAATCCCTCTATACCCCTCTGACGAACCGACAATGATCTCTGTTAACGAATTATTGTTATTCAGATGGACATAGATATTCTGCACCACACCATGTTGCGTGCCAAGTCATATTTGATATTTTAGGTAATTTTGAAAAAGAAAAATTCCTCTATACCCCCTCTGACGACCCGACAATGATTTCTGTTGACGAATTACTGTTATTAGGATGGTAATGAATATTTTGCACCCTAATATGATGTGTGCCAAGTCATATTTGATTTTTGAGGTTACTTTGAAAATGAACAATCCCTCTATGCCCCCTTTGACGACCCGACAATGATTTCTGTTGACGAATTATTGTTATTCAGATGGACATGAATACTTTGTACCCCACCATGATGCGTGCCAACTTATATTTGATTTTTGAAGTGATTTTGAAAATGAAAACTCCCTCTATACCCTTCTGACGAACCGCTAAAGATCTCTGTTAACGAATTATTGTTATTCAGAAGGACATAGATATTCTGCACCACACCATGTTGCGTGCCAAGTCATATTTGATATTTTAGGTAATTTTGAAAATGAAAAATTCCTCTATACCCCCTCTGACGACCCGACAATGATTTCTATTGACAAATTTTTGTTATTAGGATGGAATTGAATATTTTGCACCCTAATATGATGCGTGCCAAGTCATATTTGATTTTTGAAGTAATTTTAAAGATGAAAAATCCCTCTATACTCCCTCTAACGCCCCGACAATAATTTCTGTTGACAAATTATCGTTATTCAGATGAAAATGAATATATTGCACCCTACTATGATGCGTGCCAAGTCATATTTGATTTTTGAAGTCATTTTAAAAATGAAAAATACCTCTATACCTCCTCTGACAACCCGGCAATGATTTCTGTTGACAAATTATCGTTATTCAGAAGGAAATAGATATTCTGCACCCCACCATGTTGCGTGCCAAGTCATATTTGATATTTTAGGTAATTTTGAAAATGAAAAATTCCTCTATACCCTCCTGACGACCCGACAATGATTTCTTTTGATGAATTATTGTTAATAGGATGGAAATGAATATTTTGCACCCTAATATGATGCGTGACAAGTCGTATTTGATTTTTGAAGTAAGTTTGAAAATGAAAAATCCCTCTATACCTCCTCTGAAAACCCGGCAATGATTTCTGTTGACGAATTATTGTTATTCAGATGGAAATAGATATTCTGCACCCCACCATGTTGCGTGCCAAGTCATATTTGATATTTTAGGTAATTTTGAATTTGAAAAATCCCTCTGTACCCCCTCTGACGACCCGACAATGATTTCGGTTGACGAATTATTGTTATTCAGATGGAAATGGATATTCTGCATCCCACCATGTAGCGGTCCAAGTCATATTTGATTTTTGAAGTAATTTTGAAAATGAAAAATCCCTTTAAACCCCCTCTGACGACCCGACAATGATTTCTGTAATTGAATAATGTTTATTCAGATGGACATGGATATATGGCACCTTACTATGATGCGTGCCAAGTCATATTTGATTTTGAGGTAATTTTGAAAATGAAAAATCCCTCTATTACCCCTCTGACGACCCGACAATGATTTCTGTAATTGAATAATGTTTATTCAGATGGACATGGATATTTGGCACCTTACTATGATGTGTGCCAAGTCATATTTGATTTTGAGGTAATTTTGAAAATGAGAAATCCCTCTATGCCCCCTTTGACGACCCGACAATGATTTCTGTTGACGAACTATTGTTATTCAGATGGACATGAATACTTTGTACCCCACCATGATGCGTGCCAACTCATATTTGATTTTTGAAGTAATTTTGAAAATGAAAAATTCCTCTATACCCCCCCCTGACGACCCGACAATGATTTCTTTTGACGAATTATTGTTATTAGGATGGAAATGAATATTTTGCACCCTAATATGATGCGTGACAAGTCATATTTGATTTTTGAAGTAATTTTGAAAATGAAAAATCCCTCTATACCTCCTCTGAAAACCCGGCAATGATTTCTGTTGACAACTTATTGTTATTCAAATGGAAATAGATATTCTGCACCCCACCATGTTGCGTGCCAAGTCATATTTGATATTTTAGGTAATTTTGAATTTGAAAAATCACTCTGTACCCCCTCTGACGACCCGACAATGATTTTGGTTGACGAATTATTGTTATTTGGATGGAAATGAATATTTTGCACCCTACTATGATGCGTGCCAAGTCATATTTGATTTTTGAAGTAAATTTGAAAATGAAAAATCCCTCTATACCCCCTCTGACGACCCGACAATGATTTCCGTTGACGAATTATTGTTATTTAGATGTAAATGAATATTCTGCACCCCATCATGATGCGTGCCAAGTCATATTTGATATTTTAGGTAATTTTGAAAATGAAAAATTCCTCTATGCCCCCTCCGACGACCCGACAATTATTTCTGTTGACGAATTATTATTATTAGGATGAAAAAGAATATTTTGCACCCTAATATGATGCGTGACAAGCCATATTTGATTTTTGAAGTCATTTTAAAAATGAAAAATCCCTCCATACCACCTCTGACGACCCGACAATGATTTCTGTTGACGAATTGTTGTTATTCAGTTGGTCATAGATATTTTGCACCCTACTTTGATGTGTGCCAAGTCATATTTGATTTTTGAGGTAACTTTGAAAGTGAACAATCCCTCTATGCCCCCTTTGACGAACCTACAATGATTTCTGTTGACGAATTATTGTTATTCAGATGGAAATGGATATTCTGCACCCCACTATGATGCGTGCCAAGTCATATTTGATTTTTGAAGTCGTTTTGATAATGAAAAATCCCTCTATACCCCCTCTGACTACCCGACAATGATTTGTGTTAACGAATTATTGTTATTCAGAAGGACATAGATATTCTGCACCACACCATGTTGCGTGCCAAGTCATATTTGATATTTTAGGTAATATTGAAAATGAAAAATTCCTCTATACCCCCTCTGACGACCCGACAATGATATCTGTTGAAGAATTATTGTTATTAGGATGGAATTGAATATTTTGCACCCTACTATGATGAGTGCCAAGTCATATCTGATTTTTGAAGTCATTTTAAAAATGAAAAATCCCTCTGCACCCCCTCTGACGACCCGACAATGATTTCTGTTGACGAATTATTGTTATTAGGATGGAAATGAATATTTTGCACCCTAATATGATGTGTGCTAAGTCATATTTGATTTTTGAGGTAACTTTGAAAATGAACAATTCCTCTATGCCCCCTATGACGAACCTACAATGATTTCTGTTGACGAATTATTGTTATTCAGATGGACATGAATACTTTGTACCCCACCATGATGCGTGCCAACTCATATTTGATTTTTGAAGTAATTTCGAAAATGAAAAATCCCTCTATACCCCTCTGACGAACCGACAATAATTTCTGTTGACGAATTATTGTTATTCAGATGGAAATGGATATTTTGCACCCCTCTATGATGCGTGCCAAGTCATATTTGATTTTTGAAGTCGTTTTGATAATGAAAAATCCCTCTATACCCCCTCTGACTACCCGACAATGATTTGTGTTGACGAATTATTGTTATTCAGATGGACATGAATACTTTGTACCCCACCATGATGCGTGCCAACTCATATTTGATTTTTGAAGTAATTTTGAAAATGAAAAATCCCTCTATACCCCTCTGACGAACCGACAATGATCTCTGTTAACGAATTATTGTTATTCAGAAGGACATAGATATTCTACACCACACCATGTTGCGTGCCAAGTCATATTTGATATTTTAGGTAATATTGAAAATGAAAAATTCCTCTATACCCCCTCTGACGACCCGACAATGATTTCTGTTGAAGAATTATTGTTATTAGGATGGAATTGAATATTTTGCACCCTACTATGATGAGTGCCAAGTCATATCTGATTTTTGAAGTCATTTTAAAAATGAAAAATCCCTCTGTACCCCCTCTGACGACACGACAATGATTTCTGTTGACGAATTATTGTTATTAGGATGGAATTGAATATTTTGCACCCTAATATGATGTGTGCCAAGTCATATTTGATTTTTGAGGTAACTTTGAAAATGAACAATCCCTCTATGCCCCCTTTGACGACCCGACAATGATTTCTGTTGACGAATTATTGTTATTCAGAAGGACATAAATACTTTGTACCCCACCATGATGCGTGCCAAGTCGTATTTGATTTTTGAGGTACCCTAATATGATGTGTGCCAAGTCATATTTGATTTTTGAGGTAACTTTGAAAATGAACAATCCCTCTATACCTCCTCTGACAACCCGGCAATGATTTCTGTTGACGAGTTATTGTTATTCAGATGCACATGGATATGTTGCAAACCACCATAATGCGTGCCAAGTCATATTTGATTTTTGAGGTAATTTTGAAAATGAAAAATACCTCTATACCCCCTCCGACGACCCGACAATTATTTCTTTTGACGAATTATTGTTATTGGGATGGTAATGAATATTTTGCACCCTAATATGATGTGTGCCAAGTCATATTTGATTTTTGAGGTTACTTTGAAAATGAACAATCCCTCTATGCCCCCTTTGACGACCCGACAATGATTTCTGATGACGAATTATAATTATTCAGATGGACATGAATACTTTGTACCCCACCATGATGCGTTCCAACTTATATTTGATTTTTGAAGTGATTTTGAAAATGAAAACTTCCTCTATACCCCTCTGACGAACCGACAAAGATCTCTGTTAACGAATTATTGTTATTCAGAAGGACATAGATATTCTGCACCACACCATGTTGCGTGCCAAGTCATATTTGATATTTTAGGTAATTTTAAAAATGAAAAATCCCTCTATACCTCCTCTGACAACCCGGCAATGATTTCTGTTGACAAATTAACGTTATTCAGAAGAAAATAGATATTCTGCACCCCACCATGTTGCGTGCCAAGTCATATTCGATAATTTAGGTAATTTTGAATTTGAAAAATTCCTCTATACCCCCCTGACGACCCGACAATGATATCTTTTGACGAATTATTGTTATTAGGATGGAAATGAATATTTTGCACCCTAATATGATGCGTGACAAGTCATATTTGATTTTTGAAGTAATTTTGAAAATGAAAAATCCCTCTATACCTCTTCTGAAAACCCGGCAATGATTTCTGTTGACAAATTATTGTTATTCAAATGGAAATAGATATTCTGCACCCCACCATGTTGCGTGCCAAGTCATATTTGATATTTTAGGTAATTTTGAATTTGAAAAATCCCTCTGTACCCCCTCTGACGACCCGACAATTATTTCTGTTGACGAATTATTGTTATTGGGATGAAAATGAATATTTTGCACCCTAATATGATGCGTGCCAAGTCATATTTGATTTTTGAAGTCATTTTGAAATTGAAAAATCCCTCTATACCTCCTCTGTCAACCCGGCAATGATTTCTGTTGACGAATTATTGTTATTGAGATGGAAATAGATATTCTGCACCCAGCCATGTTGCAAGCCAAGTCATATTTGATATTTTAGGTAATTTTGAAAATGAAAAATCCCTCTATACCCACTCTGACGACCCGACAATGATTTCCGTTGACGAATTATTGTTATTCAGATGGAAATAGATATTCTGCACCCCACCATTTTGCGTGCCAACTCATATTTGATATTTTAGGTAATTTTGAAAATGAAAAATTCCTCTATACCCCCTCTGACGACCCGACAATGATTTCTGTTGACGAATTATTGTTATTCAGTTGGACATAGATATTTTGCACCCTACTCTGATGTGTGCCAAGTCATATTTGATTTTTGAGGTAACTTTGAAAATGAACAATCCCTCTATGCCCCCTTTGACGACCCGACAATGATTTCTGTTGACGAATTATTATTATTCAGATGAAAATAAATACTTTGTACCCCACAATTATGCGTGCCAACTCATATTTGATTTTTGAAGTAATTTTGAAAATGAACAATCCCTCTATGCCCCCTTTGACGACCCGACAATGATTTCTGTTGACGAATTATTGTTATTCAGATGGACATGAATACTTTGTACCCCACCATGATGCGTGCCAACTTATATTTGATTTTTGAAGTGATTTTGAAAATGAAAACTCCCTCTATACCCTTCTGACGAACCGCTAAAGATCTCTGTTAACGAATTATTGTTATTCAGAAGGACATAGATATTCTGCACCACACCATGTTGCGTGCCAAGTCATATTTGATATTTTAGGTAATTTTGAAAATGAAAAATTCCTCTATACCCCCTCTGACGACCCGACAATGATTTCTATTGACAAATTTTTGTTATTAGGATGGAATTGAATATTTTGCACCCTAATATGATGCGTGCCAAGTCATATTTGATTTTTGAAGTCATTTTAAAAATGAAAAATACCTCTATACCTCCTCTGACAACCCGGCAATGATTTCTGTTGACAATTTATCGTTATTCAGAAGGAAATAGATATACTGCACCCCACCATGTTGCGTGCCAAGTCATATTTGATATTTTAGGTAATTTTGAAAATGAAAAATTCCTCTATACCCTCCTGACGACCCGACAATGATTTCTTTTGATGAATTATTGTTAATAGGATGGAAATGAATATTTTGCACCCTAATATGATGCGTGACAAGTCGTATTTGATTTTTGAAGTAAGTTTGAAAATGAAAAATCCCTCTATACCTCCTCTGAAAACCCGGCAATGATTTCTGTTGACGAATTATTGTTATTCAGATGGAAATAGATATTCTGCAACCCACCATGTTGCGTGCCAAGTCATATTTGATATTTTAGGTAATTTTGAATTTGAAAAATCCCTCTGTACCCCCTCTGACGACCCGACAATGATTTCGGTTGACGAATTATTGTTATTCAGATGGAAATGGATATTCTGCATCCCACCATGTAGCGGTCCAAGTCATATTTGATTTTTGAAGTAATTTTGAAAATGAAAAATCCCTTTAAACCCCCTCTGACGACCCGACAATGATTTCTGTAATTGAATAATGTTTATTCAGATGGACATGGATATATGGCACCTTACTATGATGCGTGCCAAGTCATATTTGATTTTGAGGTAATTTTGAAAATGAAAAATCCCTCTATACCTCCTCTGAAAACCCGGCAATGATTTCTGTTGACAACTTATTGTTATTCAAATGGAAATAGATATTCTGCACCCCACCATGTTGCGTGCCAAGTCATATTTGATATTTTAGGTAATTTTGAATTTGAAAAATCCCTCTGTACCCCCTCTGACGACCCGACAATGATTTTGGTTGACGAATTATTGTTATTTGGATGGAAATGAATATTTTGCACCCTACTATGATGCGTGCCAAGTCATATTTGATTTTTGAAGTAATTTTGAAAATGAAAAATCCCTCTATACCCCCTCTGACGACTCGACAATGATTTCCGTTGACGAATTATTGTTATTTAGATGTAAATGAATATTCTGCACCCCATCATGATGCGTGCCAAGTCATATTTGATATTTTAGGTAATTTTGAAAATGAAAAATTCCTCTATGCCCCCTCCGACGACCCGACAATTATTTCTGTTGACGAATTATTATTATTAGGATGAAAAAGAATATTTTGCACCCTAATATGATGCGTGACAAGCCATATTTGATTTTTGAAGTCATTTTAAAAATGAAAAATCCCTCCATACCCCCTCTGACGACCCGACAATGATTTCTGTTGACGAATTGTTGTTATTCAGTTGGTCATAGATATTTTGCACCCTACTTTGATGTGTGCCAAGTCATATTTGATTTTTGAGGTAACTTTGAAAGTGAACAATCCCTCTATGCCCCCTTTGACGAACCTACAATGATTTCTGTTGACGAATTATTGTTATTCAGATGGAAATGGATATTCTGCACCCCACTATGATGCGTGCCAAGTCATATTTGATTTTTGAAGTCGTTTTGATAATGAAAAATCCCTCTATACCCCCTCTGACTACCCGACAATGATTTGTGTTAACGAATTATTGTTATTCAGAAGGACATAGATATTCTGCACCACACCATGTTGCGTGCCAAGTCATATTTGATATTTTAGGTAATATTGAAAATGAAAAATTCCTCTATACCCCCTCTGACGACCCGACAATGATTTCTGTTGAAGAATTATTGTTATTAGGATGGAATTGAATATTTTGCACCCTACTATGATGAGTGCCAAGTCATATCTGATTTTTGAAGTCATTTTAAAAATGAAAAATCCCTCTGCACCCCCTTTGACGACCCGACAATGATTTCTGTTGACGAATTATTGTTATTAGGATGGAAATGAATATTTTGCACCCTAATATGATGTGTGCCAAGTCATATTTGATTTTTGAGGTAACTTTGAAAATGAACAATTCCTCTATGCCCCCTATGACGAACCTACAATGATTTCTGTTGACGAATTATTGTTATTCAGATGGACATGAATACTTTGTACCCCACCATGATGCGTGCCAACTCATATTTGATTTTTGAAGTAATTTTGAAAATGAAAAATCCCTCTATACCCCTCTGACGAACCGACAATGATTTCTGTTGACGAATTATTGTTATTCAGATGGAAATGGATATTTTGCACCCCACTATGATGCGTGCCAAGTCATATTTGATTTTTGAAGTAATTTTGAAAATGAAAAATCCCTCTATACCCCTCTGACGAACCGACAATGATCTCTGTTAACGAATTATTGTTATTCAGAAGGACATAGATATTCTGCACCACACCATGTTGCGTGCCAAGTCATATTTGATATTTTAGGTAATATTGAAAATGAAAAATTCCTCTATACCCCCTCTGACGACCCGACAATGATTTCTGTTGAAGAATTATTGTTATTAGGATGGAATTGAATATTTTGCACCCTACTATGATGAGTGCCAAGTCATATCTGATTTTTGAAGTCATTTTAAAAATGAAAAATCCCTCTGTACCCCCTCTGACGACACGACAATGATTTCTGTTGACGAATTATTGTTATTAGGATGGAATTGAATATTTTGCACCCTAATATGATGTGTGCCAAGTCATATTTGATTTTTGAGGTAACTTTGAAAATGAACAATCCCTCTATGCTCCCTTTGACGACCCGACAATGATTTCTGTTGACTAATTATTGTTATTCAGAAGGACATAAATACTTTGTACCCCACCATGATGCGTGCCAAGTCATATTTGATTTTTGAGGTACCCTAATATGATGTGTGCCAAGTCATATTTGATTTTTGAGGTAACTTTGAAAATGAACAATCCCTCTATACCTCCTCTGACAACCCGGCAATGATTTCTGTTGACGAGTTATTGTTATTCAGATGCACATGGATATGTTGCACACCACCATAATGCGTGCCAAGTCATATTTGATTTTTGAGGTAATTTTGAAAATGAAAAATACCTCTATACCCCCTCCGACGACCCGACAATTATTTCTGTTGACGAATTATTGTTATTGGGATGGTAATGAATATTTTGCACCCTAATATGATGTGTGCCAAGTCATATTTGATTTTTGAGGTTACTTTGAAAATGAACAATCCCTCTATGCCCCCTTTGACGACCCGACAATGATTTCTGATGACGAAATATAATTATTCAGATGGACATGAATACTTTGTACCCCACCATGATGCGTTCCAACTTATATTTCATTTTTGAAGTGATTTTGAAAATGAAAACTTCCTCTATACCCCTCTGACGAACCGACAAAGATCTCTGTTAACGAATTATTGTTATTCAGAAGGACAAAGATATTCTGCACCACACCATGTTGCGTGCCAAGTCATATTTGATATTTTAGGTAATTTTGAAAATGAAAAATTCCTCTATACCCCCTCTGACGACACGACAATGATTTCTATTGACAAATTTTTGTTATTAGGATTGAATTGAATATTTGGCACCCTAATTTGATACGTGCCAAATCATATTAGATATTTGAAGTAATTTTGAAAATGAAAAATTCCTCTATACTCCCTCTAACGACCCGACAATAATTTCTGTTGACAAATTATCGTTATTCAGAAGAAAATAGATATTCTGCACCCCACCATGTTGCGTGCCAAGTCATATTCGATAATTTAGGTAATTTTGAATTTGAAAAATTCCTCTATACCCCCCTGACGACCCGACAATGATATCTTTTGACGAATTATTGTTATTAGGATGGAAATGAATATTTTGCACCCTAATATGATGCGTGACAAGTCATATTTGATTTTTGAAGTAATTTTGAAAATGAAAAATCCCTCTATACCTCTTCTGAAAACCCGGCAATGATTTCTGTTGACAAATTATTGTTATTCAAATGGAAATAGATATTCTGCACCCCACCATGTTGCGTGCCAAGTCATATTTGATATTTTAGGTAATTTTGAATTTGAAAAATCCCTCTGTACCCCCTCTGACGACCCGACAATAACTTTGGTTGACGAATTATCGTTATTTGGATGGAAATGAATATTTTGCACCCCACTATGATGCGTGCCAAGTCATATTTGATTTTTGAGGTAACTTTTGAAAATGAAAAATCCCTCTATACCCCTCTGACGAACCGACAATAATTTCTGTTGACGAATTATTGCTATTCAGATGGGAATGGATATTTTGCCCCCCACTATGATGCGTGCCAAGTCATATTTGATTTTTGAAGTCGTTTTGATAATGAAAAATTCCTCTATACCCCCTCCGACGACCCGACAATTATTTCTGTTGACGAATTATTGTTATTGGGATGGAAATGAATATTTTGCACCCTAATATGATGCGTGCCAAGTCATATTTGATTTTTGAAGTCATTTTGAAATTGAAAAATCCCTCTATACCCCTCTGACGAACCGACAATGATCTCTGTTAACGAATTATTGTTATTCAGATGGACATAGATATTCTGCACCACACCATGTTGCGTGCCAAGTCATATTTGATATTTTAGGTAATTTTGAAAAAGAAAAATTCCTCTATACCCCCTCTGACGACCCGACAATGATTTGTGTTGACGAATTATTTTTATTCAGATGAAAATGGATATTTTGCACCCCACTATGATGCGTGCCAAGTCATATTTGATTTTTGAGGTAACTTTGAAAATGAAAAATCCCTCTATACCCCTCTGACGAACCGACAATAATTTCTGTTGACGAATTATTGCTATTCAGATGGGAATGGATATTTTGCCCCCCACTATGATGCGTGCCAAGTCATATTTGATTGTTGAAGTCGTTTTGATAATGAGAAATTCCTCTATACCCCCTCCGACGACCCGACAATTATTTCTGTTGACGAATTATTGTTATTGGGATGGAAATGAATATTTTGCACCCTAATATGATGCGTGCCAAGTCATATTTGATTCTTGAAGTCATTTTGAAATTGAAAAATCCCTCCATACCCCTCTGACGAACCGACAATGATCTCTGTTAACGAATTATTGTTATTCAGATGGACATAGATATTCTGCACCACACCATGTTGCGTGCCAAGTCATATTTGATATTTTAGGTAATTTTGAAAAAGAAAAATTCCTCTATACCCCCTCTGACGACCCGACAATGATTTGTGTTGACGAATTATTTTTATTCAGATGAAAATGGATATTTTGCACCCCACTATGATGCGTGCCAAGTCATATTTGATTTTTGAGGTAACTTTGAAAATGAACAATCCCTCTATGCCCCCTTTGACGACCCGACAATGACTTCTGTTGACGAATTATTGTTATTCAGATGGACATAAATACTTTGTACCCCACCATGATGCGTGCCAACTCATATTTGATTTTTGAAGTAATTTTGAAAATGAAAAATCCCTCTATACCCCTCTGACGAACCGACAATGATCTCTGTTGACGAATTAATGTTATTCAGATGGACATAGATATTCTGCACCACACCATGTTGCGTGCCAAGTCATATTTGATATTTTAGGTAATTTTGAAAATGAAAAATTCCTCTATACCCCCTCTGACGACCCGACGATGATTTCTGTTGACGAATTATTGTTATTAGGATGGAAATGAATATTTTGCACCATAATATGATGCGTGCCAAGTCATATTTGATTTTTGAAGTAATTTTGAAAATGAAAAATCCCTCTATACTCCCTCTAACGACCCGACAATGATTTCTGTTTACAAATTATCGTTATTCAGATGGACATGGCCATTTTGCACCCTTTTATGATGCGTGCCGAGTCATATTTGATTTTGAGGTAATTTTGAAAATGAAAAATCACTCTGTACCCCCTCTGACGACCCGACAATGATTTCAGTTGACGAATTATTGTTATTAGGATGGAAATGAATATTTTGCACCCTACTATGATGCGTGCCAAGTCATATTTGATTTTTGAAGTAATTTTGAATATGAAAAATCCCTCTATACCCCTCCGACGAACCGACAATGATCTCTGTTAACGAATTATTGCTATTCAGATGGACATAGATATTCTGCACCACACCATGTTGCGTGCCAAGTCATATTTGATATTTTAGGTAATTTTGAAAATGAAAAATTCCTCTATACCCCCTCTGACGACCCGACAATGATTTCTGTTGACGAATTATTGTTATTCAGATGGAAATGGATATTTTGCACCCCACTATGATGCGTGCCAAGTCATATTTGATTTTTGAGGTAACTTTGAAAATGAACAATCACTCTATACCCCCTCTGACTACCCGACAATGATTTCTGTTGACGAATTATTTTTATTCAGATGGACATGAATACTTTGTACCCCACCATGATGCGTGCCGACTCATATTTGATTTTTGAAGTAATTTTGAAAATGAAAAATCCCTCTATACCCCTCTGACGAACCGACAATGATCTCTGTTAACGAATTATTGTTATTCAGATGGACATAGATATTCTGCACCACACCATGTTGCGTGCCAAGTCATATTTGATATTTTAGGTAATTTTGAAAAAGAAAAATTCCTCTATACCCCCTCTGACGACCCGACAATGATTTCTGTTGACGAATTACTGTTATTAGGATGGTAATGAATATTTTGCACCCTAATATGATGTGTGCCAAGTCATATTTGATAATTTGAGGTTACTTTGAAAATGAACAATCCCTCTATGCCCCCTTTGACGACCCGACAATGATTTCTGTTGACGAATTATTGTTATTCAGATGGACATGAATACTTTGTACCCCACCATGATGCGTGCCAACTTATATTTGGTTTTTGAAGTGATTTTGAAAATGAAAACTCCCTCTATACCCTTCTGACGAACCGCTAAAGATCTCTGTTAACGAATTATTGTTATTCAGAAGGACATAGATATTCTGCACCACACCATGTTGCGTGCCAAGTCATATTTGATATTTTAGGTAATTTTGAAAATGAAAAATTCCTCTATACCCCCTCTGACGACCCGACAATGATTTCTATTGACAAATTTTTGTTATTAGGATGGAATTGAATATTTTGCACCCTGATATGATGCGTGCCAAGTCATATTTGATTTTTGAAGTAATTTTAAAGATGAAAAATCCCTCTATACTCCCTCTAACGCCCCGACAATAATTTCTGTTGACAAATTATCGTTATTCAGATGAAAATGAATATATTGCACCCTACTATGATGCGTGCCAAGTCATATTTGATTTTTGAAGTCATTTTAAAAATGAAAAATACCTCTATACCTCCTCTGACAACCCGGCAATGATTTCTGTTGACAAATTATCGTTATTCAGAAGGAAATAGATATTCTGCACCCCACCATGTTGCGTGCCAAGTCATATTTGATATTTTAGGTAATTTTGAAAATGAAAAATTCCTCTATACCCTCCTGACGACCCGACAATGATTTCTTTTGATGAATTATTGTTAATAGGATGGAAATGAATATTTTGCACCCTAATATGATGCGTAACAAGTCGTATTTGATTTTTGAAGTAATTTTGAAAATGAAAAATCCCTCTATACCTCCTCTGAAAACCCGGCAATGATTTCTGTTGACGAATTATTGTTATTCAGATGGAAATAGATATTCTGCACCCCACCATGTTGCGTGCCAAGTCATATTTGATATTTTAGGTAATTTTGAATTTGAAAAATCCCTCTGTACCCCCTCTGACGACCCGACAATGATTTCTGTTGACGAATTATTGTTATTCAGATGGAAATAGATATTCTGCACCCCACCATGTTGCGTGCCAAGTCATATTTGATATTTTAGGTAATTTTGAATTTGAAAAATCCCTCTGTACCCCCTCTGACGACCCGACAATGATTTCTGTTGACGAACTATTGTTATTCAGATGGACATGAATACTTTGTACCCCACCATGATGCGTGCCAACTCATATTTGATTTTTGAAGTAATTTTGAAAATGAAAAATTCCTCTATACCCCCCCTGACGACCCGACAATGATTTTTTTAGACGAATTATTGTTATTAGGATGGAAATGAATATTTTGCACCCTAATATGATGCGTGCCAAGTCATATTTGATTTTTGAAGTAATTTTGAAAATGAAAAATCCCTCTATACCTCCTCTGAAAACCCGGCAATGATTTCTGTTGACAACTTATTGTTATTCAAATGGAAATAGATATTCTGCACCCCACCATGTTGCGTGCCAAGTCATATTTGATATTTTAGGTAATTTTGAATTTGAAAAATCCCTCTGTACCCCCTCTGACGACCCGACAATGATTTTGGTTGACGAATTATTGTTATTTGGATGTAAATGAATATTCTGCACCCCATCATGATGCGTGCCAAGTCATATTTGATATTTTAGGTAATTTTGAAAATGAAAAATTCCTCTATGCCCCCTCCGACCACCCGACAATTATTTCTGTTGACGAATTATTATTATTAGGATGAAAAAGAATATTTTGCACCCTAATATGATGCGTGACAAGCCATATTTGATTTTTGAAGTCATTTTAAAAATGAAAAATCGCTCCATACCCCCTCTGACGACCCGACAATGATTTCAGTTGACGAATTGTTGTTATTCAGTTGGTCATAGATATTTTGCACCCTACTTTGATGTGTGCCAAGTCATATTTGATTTTTGAGGTAACTTTGAAAGTGAACAATCCCTCTATGCCCCCTTTGACGAACCTACAATGATTTCTGTTGACGAATTATTGTTATTCAGATGGAAATGGATATTCTGCACCCCACTATGATGCGTGCCAAGTCATATTTGATTTTTGAAGTCGTTTTGATAATGAAAAATCCCTCTATACCCCCTCTGACTACCCGACAATGATTTGTGTTAACGAATTATTGTTATTCAGAAGGACATAGATATTCTGCACCACACCATGTTGCGTGCCAAGTCATATTTGATATTTTAGGTAATATTGAAAATGAAAAATTCCTCTATACCCCCTCTGACGACCCGACAATGATTTCTGTTGACGAATTATTGTTATTCAGTTGGACATAGATATTTTGCACCCTACTCTGATGTGTGCCAAGTCATATTTGATTTTTGAGGTAACTTTGAAAATGAACAATCCCTCTATGCCCCCTTTGACGACCCGACAATGATTTCTGTTGACGAATTATTGTTATTCAGATGAAAATAAATACTTTGTACCCCACAATTATGCGTGCCAACTCATATTTGATTTTTGAAGTAATTTTGAAAATGAAAAATCCCTCTATACCCCTCTGACGAACCGACAATGATCTCTGTTAACGAATTATTGTTATTCAGATGGACATAGATATTCTGCACCACACCATGTTGCGTGCCAAGTCATATTTGATATTTTAGGTAATTTTGAAAAAGAAAAATTCCTCTATACCCCCTCTGACGACCCGACAATGATTTCTGTTGACGAATTACTGTTATTAGGATGGTAATGAATATTTTGCACCCTAATATGATGTGTGCCAAGTCATATTTGATTTTTGAGGTTACTTTGAAAATGAACAATCCCTCTATGCCCCCTTTGACGACCCGACAATGATTTCTGTTGACGAATTATTGTTATTCAGATGGACATGAATACTTTGTACCCCACCATGATGCGTGCCAACTTATATTTGATTTTTGAAGTGATTTTGAAAATGAAAACTCCCTCTATACCCTTCTGACGAACCGCTAAAGATCTCTGTTAACGAATTATTGTTATTCAGAAGGACATAGATATTCTGCACCACACCATGTTGCGTGCCAAGTCATATTTGATATTTTAGGTAATTTTGAAAATGAAAAATTCCTCTATACCCCCTCTGACGACCCGACAATAATTTCTATTGACAAATTTTTGTTATTAGGATGGAAATGAATATTTTGCACCCTAATATGATGCGTGCCAAGTCATATTTGATTTTTGAAGTAATTTTAAAGATGAAAAATACCTCTATACCTCCTCTGACAACCCGGCAATGATTTCTGTTGACAAATTATCGTTATTCAGAAGGAAATAGATATTCTGCACCCCACCATGTTGCGTGCCAAGTCATATTTGATATTTTAGGTAATTTTGAAAATGAAAAATTCCTCTATACCCTCCTGACGACCCGACAATGATTTCTTTTGATGAATTATTGTTAATAGGATGGAAATGAATATTTTGCACCCTAATATGATGCGTGACAAGTCGTATTTGATTTTTGAAGTAAGTTTGAAAATGAAAAATCCCTCTATACCTCCTCTGAAAACCCGGCAATGATTTCTGTTGACGAATTATTGTTATTCAGATGGAAATAGATATTCTGCACCCCACCATGTTGCGTGCCAAGTCATATTTGATATTTTAGGTAATTTTGAATTTGAAAAATCCCTCTGTACCCCCTCTGACGACCCGACAATGATTTCGGTTGACGAATTATTGTTATTCAGATGGAAATGGATATTCTGCATCCCACCATGTAGCGGTCCAAGTCATATTTGATTTTGAGGTAATTTTGAAAATGAAAAATCCCTCTATTACCCCTCTGACGACCCGACAATGATTTCTGTAATTGAATAATGTTTATTCAGATGGACATGGATATTTGGCACCTTACTATGATGTGTGCCAAGTCATATTTGATTTTGAGGTAATTTTGAAAATGAGAAATCCCTCTATGCCCCCTTTGACGACCCGACAATGATTTCTGTTGACGAACTATTGTTATTCAGATGGACATGAATACTTTGTACCCCACCATGATGCGTGCCAACTCATATTTGATTTTTGAAGTAATTTTGAAAATGAAAAATTCCTCTATACCCCCCCTGACGACCCGACAATGATTTCTTTTGACGAATTATTGTTATTAGGATGGAAATGAATATTTTGCACCCTAATATGATGCGTGACAAGTCATATTTGATTTTTGAAGTAATTTTGAAAATGAAAAATCCCTCTATACCTCCTCTGAAAACCCGGCAATGATTTCTGTTGACAACTTATTGTTATTCAAATGGAAATAGATATTCTGCACCCCACCATGTTGCGTGCCAAGTCATATTTGATATTTTAGGTAATTTTGAATTTGAAAAATCCCTCTGTACCCCCTCTGACGACCCGACAATGATTTTGGTTGACGAATTATTGTTATTTGGATGGAAATGAATATTTTGCACCCTACTATGATGCGTGCCAAGTCATATTTGATTTTTGAAGTAATTTTGAAAATGAAAAATCCCTCTATACCCCCTCTGACGACCCGACAATTATTTCCGTTGACGAATTATTGTTATTTAGATGTAAATGAATATTCTGCACCCCATCATGATGCGTGCCAAGTCATATTTGATATTTTAGGTAATTTTGAAAATGAAAAATTCCTCTATGCCCCCTCCGACGACCCGACAATTATTTCTGTTGACGAATTATTATTATTAGGATGAAAAAAAATATTTTGCACCCTAATATGATGCGTGACAAGCCATATTTGATTTTTGAAGTCATTTTAAAAATGAAAAATCCCTCCATACCCCCTCTGACGACCCGACAATGATTTCTGTTGACGAATTGTTGTTATTCAGTTGGTCATAGATATTTTGCACCCTACTTTGATGTGTGCCAAGTCATATTTGATTTTTGAGGTAACTTTGAAAGTGAACAATCCTTCTATGCCCCCTTTGACGAACCTACAATGATTTCTGTTGACGAATTATTGTTATTCAGATGGAAATGGATATTCTGCACCCCACTATGATGCGTGCCAAGTCATATTTGATTTTTGAAGTCGTTTTGATAATGAAAAATCCCTCTATACCCCCTCTGACTACCCGACAATGATTTGTGTTAACGAATTATTGTTATTCAGAAGGACATAGATATTCTGCACCACACCATGTTGCGTGCCAAGTCATATTTGATATTTTAGGTAATATTGAAAATGAAAAATTCCTCTATACCCCCTCTGACGACCCGACAATGATTTCTGTTGAAGAATTATTGTTATTAGGATGGAATTGAATATTTTGCACCCTACTATGATGAGTGCCAAGTCATATCTGATTTTTGAAGTCATTTTAAAAATGAAAAATCCCTCTGCACCCCCTTTGACGACCCGACAATGATTTCTGTTGACGAATTATTGTTATTAGGATGGCAATGAATATTTTGCACCCTAATATGATGTGTGCCAAGTCATATTTGATTTTTGAGGTAACTTTGAAAATGAACAATTCCTCTATGCCCCCTATGACGAACCTACAATGATTTCTGTTGACGAATTATTGTTATTCAGATGGACATGAATACTTTGTACCCCACCATGATGCGTGCCAACTCATATTTGATTTTTGAAGTAATTTTGAAAATGAAAAATCCCTCTATACCCCTCTGACGAACCGACAATGATTTCTGTTGACGAATTATTGTTATTCAGATGGAAATGGATATTTTGCACCCCACTATGATGCGTGCCAAGTCATATTTGATTTTTGAAGTCGTTTTGATAATGAAAAATCCCTCTATACCCCCTCTGACTACCCGACAATGATTTGTGTTGACGAATTATTGTTATTCAGATGGACATGAATACTTTGTACCCCACCATGATGCGTGCCAACTCATATTTGATTTTTGAAGTAATTTTGAAAATGAAAAATCCCTCTATACCCCTCTGACGAACCGACAATGATCTCTGTTAACGAATTATTGTTATTCAGAAGGACATAGATATTCTGCACCACACCATGTTGCGTGCCAAGTCATATTTGATATTTTAGGTAATATTGAAAATGAAAAATTCCTCTATACCCCCTCTGACGACCCGACAATGATTTCTGTTGAAGAATTATTGTTATTAGGATGGAATTGAATATTTTGCACCCTACTATGATGAGTGCCAAGTCATATCTGATTTTTGAAGTCATTTTAAAAATGAAAAATCCCTCTGTACCCCCTCAGACGACACGACAATGATTTCTGTTGACGAATTATTGTTATTAGGATGGAATTGAATATTTTGCACCCTAATATGATGTGTGCCAAGTCATATTTGATTTTTGAGGTAACTTTGAAAATGAACAATACCTCTATGCCCCCTTTGACGACCCGACAATGATTTCTGTTGGCGAATTATTGTTATTCAGAAGGACATAAATACTTTGTACCCCACCATGATGCGTGCCAAGTCATATTTGATTTTTGAGGTACCCTAATATGATGTGTGCCAAGTCATATTTGATTTTTGAGGTAACTTTGAAAATGAACAATCCCTCTATACCTCCTCTGACAACCCGGCAATGATTTCTGTTGACGAGTTATTGTTATTCAGATGCACATGGATATGTTGCACACCACCATAATGCGTGCCAAGTCATATTTGATTTTTGAGGTAATTTTGAAAATGAAAAATACCTCTATACCCCCTCCGACGACCCGACAATTATTTCTGTTGACGAATTATTGTTATTGGGATGGTAATGAATATTTTGCACCCTAATATGATGTGTGCCAAGTCATATTTGATTTTTGAGGTTACTTTGAAAATGAACAATCCCTCTATGCCCCCTTTGACGACCCGACAATGATTTCTGATGACGAATTATAATTATTCAGATGGACATGAATACTTTGTACCCCACCATGATGCGTTCCAACTTATATTTGATTTTTGAAGTGATTTTGAAAATGAAAACTTCCTCTATACCCCTCTGACGAACCGACAAAGATCTCTGTTAACGAATTATTGTTATTCAGAAGGACATAGATATTCTGCACCACACCATGTTGCGTGCCAAGTCATATTTGATATTTTAGGTAATTTTGAAAATGAAAAATTCCTCTATACCCCCTCTGACGACACGACAATGATTTCTATTGACAAATTTTTGTTATTAGGATTGAATTGAATATTTGGCACCCTAATTTGATACGTGCCAAGTCATATTAAATATTTGAAGTAATTTTGAAAATGAAAAATTCCTCTATACTCCCTCTAACGACCCGACAATAATTTCTGTTGACAAATTATCGTTATTCAGAAGAAAATAGATATTCTGCACCCCACCATGTTGCGTGCCAAGTCATATTCGATAATTTAGGTAATTTTGAATTTGAAAAATTCCTCTATACCCCCCTGACGACCCGACAATGATATCTTTTGACGAATTATTGTTATTAGGATGGAAATGAATATTTTGCACCCTAATATGATGCGTGACAAGTCATATTTGATTTTTGAAGTAATTTTGAAAATGAAAAATCCCTCTATACCTCTTCTGAAAACCCGGCAATGATTTCTGTTGACAAATTATTGTTATTCAAATGGAAATAGATATTCTGCACCCCACCATGTTGCGTGCCAAGTCATATTTGATATTTTAGGTAATTTTGAATTTGAAAAATCCCTCTGTACCCCCTCTGACGACCCGACAATAACTTTGGTTGACGAATTATCGTTATTTGGATGGAAATGAATATTTTGCACCCCACTATGATGCGTGCCAAGTCATATTTGATTTTTGAGGTAACTTTTGAAAATGAAAAATCCCTCTATACCCCTCTGACGAACCGACAATAATTTCTGTTGACGAATTATTGCTATTCAGATGGGAATGGATATTTTGCCCCCCACTATGATGCGTGCCAAGTCATATTTGATTTTTGAAGTCGTTTTGATAATGAAAAATTCCTCTATACCCCCTCCGACGACCCGACAATTATTTCTGTTGACGAATTATTGTTATTGGGATGGAAATGAATATTTTGCACCCTAATATGATGCGTGCCAAGTCATATTTGATTTTTGAAGTCATTTTGAAATTGAAAAATCCCTCTATACCCCTCTGACGAACCGACAATGATCTCTGTTAACGAATTATTGTTATTCAGATGGACATATATATTCTGCACCACACCATGTTGCGTGCCAAGTCATATTTGATATTTTAGGTAATTTTGAAAAAGAAAAATTCCTCTATACCCCCTCTGACGACCCGACAATGATTTGTGTTGACGAATTATTTTTATTCAGATGAAAATGGATATTTTGCACCCCACTATGATGCGTGCCAAGTCATATTTGATTTTTGAGGTAACTTTGAAAATGAAAAATCCCTCTATACCCCTCTGACGAACCGACAATAATTTCTGTTGACGAATTATTGCTATTCAGATGGGAATGGATATTTTGCCCCCCACTATGATGCGTGCCAAGTCATATTTGATTTTTGAAGTCGTTTTGATAATGAAAAATTCCTCTATACCCCCTCTGACTACCCGACAATGATTTCTGTTTACAAATTATCGTTATTCTGATGGACATGGCCATTTTGCACCCTTTTATGATGCGTGCCGAGTCATATTTGATTTTGAGGTAATTTTGAAAATGAAAAATCCCTCTGTACCCCCTCTGACGACCCGACAATGATTTCAGTTGACGAATTATTGTTATTAGGATGGAAATGAATATTTGCACCCTACTATGGTGCATGCCAAGTCATATTTGATTTTTGAAGTAATTTTGAAAATGAAAAATCCCTCTATACCCCTCTGACGAACCGACAATAATTTCTGTTGACGAATTATTGCTATTCAGATGGGAATGGATATTTTGCCCCCCACTATGATGCGTGCCAAGTCATATTTGATTTTTGAAGTCGTTTTGATAATGAAAAATCCCTCTATACCCCCTCTGACTACCCGACAATGATTTCTGTTGACGAATTATTGTTATTCAGATGGACATGAATACTTTGTACCCCACCATGATGCGTGCCAACTCATATTTGATTTTTGAAGTAATTTTGAAATTGAAAAATCCTTCTATACCCCTCTGACAAACCGACAATGATCTCTGTTAACGAATTATTGCTATTCAGATGGACATAGATATTCTGCACCACACCATGTTGCGTGCCAAGTCATATTTGATATTTTAGGTAATTTTGAAAATGAAAAATCCCTCCATTACCCCTATGACGGCACGACAATGATTTTTGTTGACGAATTATTGTTATTCAGATGTGAATGGATATTTTGCACCCTACTTTGATGTGTGCCAAGTCATATTTGATTTTTGAGGTAACTTTGAAAATGAACAATCCCTCTATGCCCCCTTTGACGACCCGACAAAGATTTCTGTTGACGAATTATTGTTATTCAGATGGACATAAATACTTTGTACCCCACCATGATGCGTGCCAACTCATATTTGATTTTTGAAGTAATTTTGAAATTGAAAAATCCCTCTATACCCCTCTGACGAACCGACAATGATCTCTGTTAACGAATTATTGTTATTCAGATGGACATAGATATTCTGCACCACACCATGTTGCGTGCCAAGTCATATTTGATATTTTAGGTAATTTTGAAAATGAAAAATTCCTCTATACCCCCTCTGACGACCCGACGATGATTTCTGTTGACGAATTATTGTTATTAGGATGGAAATGAATAATTTGCACCATAATATGATGCGTGCCAAGTCATATTTGATTTTTGAAGTAATTTTGAAAATGAAAAATCCCTCTATACTCCCTCTAACGACCCGACAATGATTTCTGTTGAAGAATTATTGTTATTAGGATGGAAATGAATATTTTGCACCCTACTATGATGCGTGCCAAGTCATATTTGATTTTTGAAGTAATTTTGAAAATGAAAAATCCCTCTATACCTCCTCTGACAACCCGGCAATGATTTCTGTTGACAAATTATTGTTACTCAAATGGAAATAGATATTCTGCACCCCACCATGTTGCGTGCCAAGTCATATTTGATATTTTAGGTAATTTTGAATTTGAAAAATCCCTCTGTACCCCCTCTGACGACCCGACAATAACTTTGGTTGACGAATTATCGTTATTTGGATGGAAATGAATATTTTGCACCCCACTATGATGCGTGCCAAGTCATATTTGATTTTTGAGGTAATTTTGAAAATGAAAAATCCCTCTATACCTCCTCTGACAACCCGGCAATGATTTCTGTTGACAAATTAACGTTATTCAGAAGAAAATAGATATTCTGCACCCCACCATGTTGCGTGCCAAGTCATATTCGATAATTTAGGTAATTTTGAATTTGAAAAATTCCTCTATACCCCCCTGACGACCCGACAATGATATCTTTTGACGAATTATTGTTATTAGGATGGAAATGAATAATTTGCACCATAATATGATGCGTGCCAAGTCATATTTGATTTTTGAAGTAATTTTGAAAATGAAAAATCCCTCTATACTCCCTCTAACGACCCGACAATGATTTCAGTTGAAGAATTAATGTTATTAGGATGGAAATGAATATTTTGCACCCTACTATGATGCGTGCCAAGTCATATTTGATTTTTGAAGTAATTTTGAAAATGAAAAATCCCTCTATACCTCCTCTGACAACCCGGCAATGATTTCTGTTGACAAATTAACGTTATTCAGAAGAAAATAGATATTCTGCACCCCACCATGTTGCGTGCCAAGTCATATTCGATAATTTAGGTAATTTTGAATTTGAAAAATTCCTCTATACCCCCCTGACGACCCGACAATGATATCTTTTGACGAATTATTGTTATTAGGATGGAAATGAATATTTTGCACCCTAATATGATGCGTGACAAGTCATATTTGATTTTTGAAGTAATTTTGAAAATGAAAAATCCCTCTATACCTCTTCTGAAAACCCGGCAATGATTTCTGTTGACAAATTATTGTTATTCAAATGGAAATAGATATTCTGCACCCCACCATGTTGCGTGCCAAGTCATATTTGATATTTTAGGTAATTTTGAATTTGAAAAATCCCTCTGTACCCCCTCTGACGACCCGACAATAACTTTGGTTGATGAATTATCGTTATTTGGATGGATATGAATATTTTGCACCCCACTATGATGCGTGCCAAGTCATATTTGATTTTTGAGGTAACTTTTGAAAATGAAAAATCCCTCTATACCCCTCTGACGAACCGACAATAATTTCTGTTGACGAATTATTGCTATTCAGATGGGAATGGATATTTTGCCCCCCACTATGATGCGTGCCAAGTCATATTTGATTTTTGAAGTCGTTTTGATAATGAAAAATTCCTCTATACCCCCTCCGACGACCCGACAATTATTTCTGTTGACGAATTATTGTTATTGGGATGGAAATGAATATTTTGCACCCTAATATGATGCGTGCCAAGTCATATTTGCTTTTTGAAGTCATTTTGAAATTGAAAAATCCCTCTATACCCCTCTGACGAACCGACAATGATCTCTGTTAACGAATTATTGTTATTCAGATGGACATAGATATTCTGCACCACACCATGTTGCGTGCCAAGTCATATTTGATATTTTAGGTAATTTTGAAAAAGAAAAATTCCTCTATACCCCCTCTGACGACCCGACAATGATTGGTGTTGACGAATTATTTTTATTCAGATGAAAATGGATATTTTTCACCCCACTATGATGCGT
>OY293422.1:0-18111 GCA_958502065.1 Chrysolina americana
ATTTATATAGCTTATCTTAGAGCATAGTATTGAAGATACTAAGGAAATTATAATAATTTATAAATATATATTTATAAGATAATGTATCTAATTTTACAATGAAAATGTAATGTTTTAATAAACTATAAAAATAGAAACACAAACGAATTTTCATCGCTTAAATATGAAGTTAGAAGCTTATATTTGGTTTTCGTATTTCTTTAATTGGAATATATTCAATGGTATCATTAACAATGATAAACCTCTATTTTGGTTTCAATTAAAAATAAGGGTTAATTAAACCATAATTTTAGGTCGAAACTAAATACAAAAATTTTGTTTCTTATTTAGATAAATTGATTATTCAATACTTTTTAAATGCAAATTAACTGTTATTATTAACTATTATCCAAATAAGCTCAATCTAAAGCTCCTTGGTTTCATTCATGATATAGTCCTAATAATAAAATTATTAAGAAAATAGATAAAATTATTGAATAGTTAATAATGTTATTTAAAGGTATAATTAAAATTATTGGTAATAATAATGTAATTTCTACATCAAAAATTAAAAAGATAATAGCAATTAAAAAGAACTGAAGAGAGAAAGGTAATCGTGAAGAAGATTTTGAGTCAAATCCACACTCAAATGGGCTTCTTTTTTCGCGGTCTATAAATGTTTTTTTTGAAGTTAAATTTACTAAGATTATTATAAAAATAATAATAATTCTAATTATTAATGTAAAAAAGAAAATAATTTTTATTATTTATACTATTTTTATAGATTTTTTGATTGGAAATCAAATATAATGATTATATTATATAAATATTATATTATCTTCCTCATCAGTAAATAGAAATATAAAGGAATAATCAAATAACATCAACAAAATGTCAGTATCATGCTGCAGCCTCAAATCCAAAGTGATGTGTAGATGAAAAATGATTAAAATAATGTCGGATTAAGCAAATAAGAAGAAATATTGTTCCAATAATTACATGTAATCCATGGAACCCTGTGGCTATAAAAAATGATGCTCCATAAATTGAATCTGCTATAGTGAAAGGTGCTTCTATATATTCATATGTTTGAAGAATTGAAAATAAAATTCCTAAAGTGACAGTTAATATTAATCTTTGAAGAGTCTGATTATAATCATTTTCTATTAGTCTATGATGAGCCCAAGTAACTGTTAGTCCTGATGTTAATAAAATTAAAGTATTTAAAAGAGGAATTTCAATTGGATTAAAAGTTTGGATACCTTTAGGAGGTCATATTATACCAATTTCAATTCTTGGGGTTAAAGCATTATGGAAAAATCCTCAGAAAAATGAGATAAAAAAAAATACTTCAGAAGTAATAAAAAGAATTATTCCTAATCGTAAACCTAAAATTACTTTGAAAGTATGATGTCCTTGGAAAGTTCTTTCTCGAACAATATCTCGTCATCATTGGTATATAATTAATACTATAATTATTAATCCTAATAAAAATAAATTAGGGTTATTTATATAAAATCATTTAATTAACCCTGTTATTACGATTAAAGCTCTAAAAGAGCTTAAAATAGGCCAAGGCCTTACATCAACTAAATGAAATGGGTGATTTTTGTAGTTTGTCATTAATTTAATTAACTTCTCTAGAATAAAGAACTCTTAAAATTGAAAATACATAAGATTGAATAATTGCAACAGCAGATTCTAAAATTAATAGTATAATTTGGATAATTAACAATAAATTAATTGTTAAATATGAAAATAATGATCCAGTATTTCCTAATAAAGTTATTAATAAATGCCCAGCAATTATATTAGCCGATAATCGAATAGCAAGAGTTCCTGGTCGAATTATATTTCTAATTGTTTCAATACACACTATAAAAGGTATTAAGATTGATGGTGTTCCTTGAGGAATTAAATGAGTAAATATATGTATTGTATTTATTAATCATCCATAAATTAAAAATCTTAATCATAAAGGTAGGGCTAATCTTAAAGTTATTACTATGTGCCTTGTAGCAGTAAAAATATACGGGAATAATCCTATAAAGTTATTAAATACAATTAGTGAAAATACAGAGATAAAAATTAATGTTTCTCCTTTAGATTTATTAATCAAAATTTTAAATTCCAAGTGTAATTTTCTAAAAATTTGTCTAAAAATTATTCTAAATCGAGAAGGAATTAACCAAAATATAGGGGGAATTATAATTATTGCAATAAAAATTCTTAATCAATTTAAAGATAATCTATAGTTAGAAGAAGGGTCAAATGAAGAAAATAAATTTATTATCATTTTCAAATATAATAAATGGTATTTTTTTTAATATTTAAATTGTCTTTGTTTAGATAATTAAAATTAAAATAATTAATAATATTAATTATTATTAATACAAAAATAAAAGTTAAAAATAAAGGTATTCAATTTAAAGGTATTATTTGAGGAATCAAAAATTATTATTTATAATAATTTTAACTTGACAAGTTAATGTTATTTATTTAACTAAATTTTTCATTAGAAGTAAAATATACTATAATATGGTTTAAAATTCCATTGCTTATGATCGGCCATCTAATGTAATTAGGCTATTTTATTAACTCATTTAATAAAGTATTTAGGAGAGATTCTTTCTAAAACAATCGGTATAAAACTATGATTAGCTCCACAGATCTCTGAACATTGACCAAAAAATAATCCTGATCGGTTTAAAGAAAATGAAATTTGGTTTAATCGTCCTGGAGTAGCATCAATTTTTACACCTAAAGATGGGATTGTTCATGAATGAATGACATCAGTTGCAGTAACTAATATTCGAATTTGAGATTGGAAAGGAGCAACAATTCGATTATCTACATCTAGAAGTCGAAAATTAAAGTTTTTTAATTCATTTGTGGGAATTATATATGAATCAAATTCAATATTTTTGAAATCTGAGTATTCGTAGGATCAATATCATTGATGACCGATAGTTTTAATTGTAATTATAGGATGATTAATTTCATCTAAAATATAAATTAACCGTAAAGAAGGAATAGCGATAAAAATTAATGTTAAAGTTGGTAGAATAGTTCAAATAATTTCAATAATTTGTCCTTCTAATAGATATCGATGAGTAAATTTATTAAAAAATAAACTAATTATTAATTGGGCAACTAAAACAGTAATAATTAATAAAATTATTAAAGTATGATCATGAAAATAAGTTAATTGTTCTATTAATGGAGATGCTCTATCTTGAAGAGATATATTTTTTCAGGTCATCATTTCTAAAAAAAGGTTTAATCTTTATATTTGGGGTTTAAATCCAGTGCACTATTCTGCCATATTAGATTATACAATAATGGCTGGTAATTCATTGTATCTATGTTCTGCTGGTGGTAGTATTTGTAATCATTCAATTGATGAACCCACGTTTAAAGTTCCAAGCCTTTTTCGTTGGACAGATAAAGCTTCCCATAAAATAAATAATAATAGAATTACTCTTACTAAAGAGATTAATGATCCAACAGATGAAATAGCGTTTCATAAAGAGAAAGCATCTGGGTAATCAGAATAACGACGAGGTATACCCCCTAAACCTAAAAAATGTTGTGGAAAAAATGTTAAATTAACTCCGATGAATATAATAAAAAATTGAATTTTTAAGTATTTATTGTTTAAAGTTAATCCAACAAATAATGGGAATCATTGAATAATTCCGGCTATAATTGCAAATACAGCTCCTATTGATAAAACGTAATGAAAGTGAGCAACTACGTAATATGTATCATGTAAAATGATATCAAGTGAAGAATTAGCTAAAATTACTCCTGTTAATCCACCTACAGTAAATAAAAAAACAAATCCCAATGCTCATAAAGTAATAGGATTAAAATTAATCAATGTCCCATGGAATGTAGCTAATCATCTAAAAACTTTAATACCAGTTGGAACAGCAATAATTATAGTTGCAGAAGTGAAGTAAGCCCGTGTATCAACATCTATTCCGATAGTAAATATATGATGGGCTCAAACAATAAATCCTAATAAACCAATTGCTATTATTGCATAAATTATTCCTAATGTTCCAAAAGCTTCTTTTTTTCTTCTTTCCTGTCTGATAATATGAGAGATTATTCCAAATCCTGGTAAGATTAAAATGTAAACTTCAGGGTGCCCAAAAAATCAAAATAAGTGTTGGTAAAGAATAGGATCCCCCCCTCTTGTGGGGTCAAAAAAAGAGGTGTTTAAATTTCGATCTGTTAGTAGTATAGTGATAGCTCCTGCTAGAACTGGCAATGAAAGAAGTAATAAAATTGCAGTGATTAAAACTGATCATGAAAATAAAGGTATTTGTTCAATCTTTGCTTCTTGAGGTTTCATATTAATTACAGTTGTAATAAAATTAATTGCTCCTATAATTGATGAGATTCCTGCTAAATGTAGACTAAAAATAGCTAAATCTACAGAAGGTCCTCTATGAGCCACATTAGCAGATAATGGTGGGTAAACTGTTCAACCAGTTCCAACACCATTTTCTATAATTCTTCTTATTAGAAGTAAGATTAATGATGGGGGTAATAATCAAAATCTTATATTATTTATTCGTGGAAATGCCATATCTGGGGCTCCTAACATTAGGGGTACAAGTCAGTTTCCGAATCCACCGATTATAATTGGTATTACTATAAAAAAAATTATAATGAAAGCATGGGCAGTTACAATTACATTGTAAATTTGGTCATTACCAATTAAAGTTCCTGGATTTCCCAATTCTACTCGAATTAGGATTCTTAAAGAAGTTCCGACTATTCCTGCTCATGAACCAAAAATAAAATATAATGTTCCAATATCTTTATGATTAGTCGAAAATAACCATTTATTCGATGAAATGGCTGAGTTTTAAGCAATAAATTGTAAATTTATTTACGAAATTAATTTTCTTTCATCATTATTTAGTCTTATAGTCATATATGATTTTAAATTGCAAATTTAAAGGTAGAAGAATTTATTCTTAAGGCTTAGATAGAAATCTATTTTCAGCTTTGAAGGTTGAGAGTTTAATTAACTTAAATCCTTAATAAAAGTTAAAAATACTCGTACAAATTAATAGGCCATTCAATGAAAAAAAATTGTATAAAATAATTGTAAAATTGAATTTTTCAATTGTTTTTAAAATTACTTCATTAGTAGAAAAAGTGAATGTAGAAAATGTTATTCGCATATAAAAAAATAGAGATAGTAAAGTAGAAATAATTAAGATAATTCTAATTGTAAAAAAATTATTTTCAATGAGATTATTAATAATTAATCATTTAGGTAAAAATCCTAAAAATGGGGGTAAACCTCCAAGAGATAAAAAATTTAAAATAAAGAATAGTTTCCCTAGTTTTATTTGATTTATTTTATTAAAAAGTTGGTTTAAAACAAAAATATTCAAATATTTAAGTATAATGATGATATTAATAGAAATAATCGAATAAATTAGAAAATAAGTTAATCAAATTATTTTTAAAAAAAGTATTCTTGCGATTATTCATGCCATATGATTAATCGAAGAATAGGCGAAAATTTTTCGTAATCTAATTTGGTTTATTCCTCAAATTCCTCTGACTACTGATGAAAATACAATAATAAAAACAAAGAAATTTGTAGTTAAATTATAGGTTAAAATGATTATAGGAGCTAGTTTTTGTCACGTTAGTAATAAAGTGGCAGCGTTTCAATTTAATCCTTCAATTACTTCAGGGAATCATCAATGGAATGGGGCTATTCCAATTTTAGTGAATAATGTAGAATTTAGAAGAATTATTAATCTTAAATTTGAATTTTGGGGCAAAAATTCATTTAAGTTTCTTATTATAAGAATTGAAAATAAAAAAATAGTTGATGCTAATCTTTGAGTAATAAAGTATTTTATAGCAGCTTCAGATGGATAGATTCTTCTAGGGGACTTCAATAAGGGGATAATTGAAAGAAGATTAATTTCTAAGCCAATCCATATTCTAAACCAAGAATAAGCAGAAATAGTAATAAAAGTTCCAAAAATTATTGTACTAAAAAATATGATTTTGTTAATATTTGTAATCAAAAAGAAAAGGGTTATAACCTTTATAAGTGGGGTATGAACCCAATAGCTTAATTAGCTTACCTTTTTTATATTTTAGTATTTTATGTACTCAAATTTTTGACATTTGAAGAGATGGATAAATTCCATTAAATATATTTTTTTTTTGTAAGGGTGTGGGGGGAAAATACACACATGGTTAATTCTATCAAAATTATCCTTTTTTCAGGCACCATACACTTATATCTTTAAAAGGTTTTATTTTTGTAGACATATTTATTATTTTTAATAGAAAAGTCCAATTAAGGCTAAAATTTTGGATTTTATTTTAATCTAAAATATGAATAAGATAAAAAATGTACTTAATTGTAGATTTTCTGTTAGGGAAAATTTTGAATGAAAATGTCCATTTAACAAAAAAATTTTTTTGTAAAAAAAAAAAAAAAAAAAAACCCGAGATATAAAATTATTGGAATCTGATTAAATGATCAAGGGTTAATGGGTATATTAAACGATCTTTTAATTATTAAAAAGGATATACAGATACTCGTTAGATATATCAAAGATCTATTTAAAACAATATTATATATATATTATTAAAAAAAAATGGTTCCTACATACTAATACGTACTTATCAGTATACCGGCTCGAATTGGTATAGAAATGCTTAGTTGGAGAAAGAAAAAAAAGAAAAATATTAAAATTTTAAAGGCATATTATAAAAGAGATTTGCTTAATATATAAATCTTTATGTGATATATATGCTACAATTATAGGTTGTTACAACATATTTTTAACAGTTATTAACAAACTATAACATTTAATTATTTATATTAAATATAATATATTATTAATATATAAATATAATTATATATTAGAATGTATTTATTATATATTATTAATAAATATATTTTTTATATAAAGTTGAAAATTAACGAAAAAAAAAAAAAATTTCCCTTTTTCCTACTAATTTATAGTTTTCATAGAGTAGACTATTTTAATTTTTAGACTAAATTATTTAATTTTATATTTAGTTTATTTTATTTGATTAATAAATTTTCTACTTTTTAATTTTTATATTTTAAGTTTTATAATTTTGTTTAAATAATTTTTAAAATTAAAAAAGTAATTATTGGTAATTTTAATGATTTATCTATAAGTATGTCTAAAAAATCAGAAAGTTTTATTAAGAAAAAAAAGGTGAATTTTGACCAAAAAAAAGTTATTTTTGGCGGGATTTTAAGTTGAAAAGTGCCATTTTTTGTATTTTTGGCCATTTTTGGGCATTTTTGGCAAAAAAAGGTGAATTTTGGTGAATTTTTTAAAAAATTTTTTTTTTCGCAGAAAATTTTCATAATCTAAAATTTAAAAAATTGGGGAAATTTCATTTTTTTTTTAAAAAAAAAATAATAGAAAATTTCAAATTAATGTTTTTTTTAAAAAAATAATTTTTAGTTAGTTTTTTCAATCTATTTTTTTTTTATTTTTAATTTTTTTTAAGAATTTTTTTTTTTTAAAAAAAATTAAAAATTTAGATTGATTTTTTTATTTGTTTTTATTTAGAATTTCTTAATTGAGAAAATTTATTTACATTTAGGTTAAAATTTTTAGATTAGAAATTTTGATTAGAATTATTTTTAAAAAAATTAATAAATTTATTTTTTAATTATTTAAAATTTTGCAATTAAAAAATTAAAAAATCAATATTTTTAATTAATAAAAATTATGCTAAAAATTGTAAAAATCGACATATGGTTAAAGTAAATTATATATTATGAGGATTTTAAATTAAATTTAAAAATTTAATTTTATGTGAATTTTTTACTTTTATAATTTAATTATTAATAGATAAAATTTTAGAGGTAAAGTTTTGTTTTATTTGAATTTTATTGTAATGTAGTATATTTTATCATGCAAAATTTTAGGGGTAAAGTTTTGTTTTATTTGAATTTTATTATAGCGAAGTATATTTTAATATGCAAAATTTTAGGGGTAAAGTTTTGTTTTATTTGAATTTTATTATAGTGAAGTATATTTTAATATGCAAAATTTTAGGGGTAAAGTTTTGTTTTATTTGAATTTTATTATAAAGTATTAGATTTTAGTATATAAAATTTTAGGGGTAAAGTTTTGTTTTATTGGAATTTTATTATAAAGTATTAGATTTAGCATACAAAATTTTAGGGGTAAAGTTTTGTTTTATTTGAATTTTATTATAGTGAAGTATATTTTAATATGTAAAATTTTAGGGGTAAAGTTTTTTTATTTGAATTTTATTATAGTGTAGTATATTTAGCATGTAAAATTTTAGGGGTAAAGTTTTGTTTTATTTGAATTTTATTGTAATGTAGTATATTTTATCATGCAAAATTTTAGGGGTAAAGTTTTGTTTTATTTGAATTTTATTATAGCGAAGTATATTTTAATATGCAAAATTTTAGGGGTAAAGTTTTGTTTTATTTGAATTTTATTATAGTGAAGTATATTTTAATATGCAAAATTTTAGGGGTAAAGTTTTGTTTTATTGGAATTTTATTATAAAGTATTAGATTTTATTATACAAAATTTTAGGGGTAAAGTTTTGTTTTATTGGAATTTTATTATAAAGTATTAGATTTAGCATACAAAATTTTAGGGTAAGGTTTTGTTTTATTTGAATTTTATTGTAATGTAGTATATTTTATCATGCAAAATTTTAGGGGTAAAGTTTTGTTTTATTTGAATTTTATTATAGCGAAGTATATTTTAATATGCAAAATTTTAGGGGTAAAGTTTTGTTTTATTTGAATTTTATTGTAGTGTAGTATACTTTATCATGTAAAATTTTAGGGTAAAGTTTTGTTTTATTTTAATTTTATTGTAGTGTAGTATATTTTATCATGCAAAATTTTAGGGGTAAAGTTTTGTTTTATTTGAATTTTATTATAGCGAAGTATATTTTAGTATACAAAATTTTAGGGTAAAGTTTTTTTTATTTGAATTTTATTGTAGTTTAGTATATTTTATTATGCAAAATTTTAGGGGTAAAGTTTTGTTTTATTGGAATTTTATTATAAAGTATTAGATTTAGCATACAAAATTTTAGGGGGTAAAGTTTTGTTTTATTCGAATTTTATTATAAATTATTAGATTTTAGCATATAAAATTTTAGGGGTAAAGTTTTGTTTTATTTGAATTTTATTGTAGTGTAGTATATTTTATCATGCAAAATTTTAGGGGTAAAGTTTTGTTTTATTTGAATTTTATTGTAGTGTAGTATATTTTATCATACAAAATTTTAGGGGTAAAGTTTTGTTTTATTTGAATTTTATGTGCAGTATATTTTAGTATATAAAATTTTAGGGGTAAAATTTTTTTATTTTAATTTTATTATAATATTTGAATTTTAATATACAAAATTTAGGTTTAAAATTTTGTTTTTATTTGAATTTCATACTTAGACGCAAATATACAAAATTTTAGGTTAAAGTTTTGTTTTATTTGTGCTTTTATCTTGTTTATTACGCAAATTTTTGATTAAATTTTCACTTTAATAGTTTTTAGTGAATTTTAATATTTAATTATTAAATTTTAATTATTTTATAAAATTTAATTAATTTTATAAATTGAGCTGTAATTAATAAGCTAACTTTTCTGGGAGGGAATTATCCTATATATGTCTAAACTTTTTAGGTTAAAAAATAGGTAGTTTTATTTACGCTTAATAATTAGGTTTTTTTTTTACTTACATGTAAATTTTTGTATATAATTATTTTAAATAAGTTATTATTGCAATAAGTAATATTAAATATTAAAGAAATTTAGATTTAAAAATAAAAAATAATATTAACAAAATTTGTGCCAGCAGTTGCGGTTATACAAATAATATAATTTAATTTATTTAGTATTAATTAATTAGTAATAAATAATTTTAAATTAAAATTTATTAGGTGAAATTTTTAAATTTTAAATAAAATTTGTTATTTTTAATGAAGTTAAAAAATTTAGTTTTAAACTAGGATTAGATACCCTATTATTATAAATGTATTTATATTACTAAATTAGTATTAGTTATGTTCTTGAAAATTAAAAAATTTGGCGGTATTTTAGTCTATTCAGAGGAACCTGTCCTTTAATTGATAATCCACGATTTAATTTACTTTTTTTATTAGTTTGTATATCGTCGTAATTTGAATATTTTATAAGAATTTTAATATTCAAAATTTTTTATAAGAAAAAAAATCAGATCAAGGTGCAGTTTATAAAAAAGTAGTGATGGGTTACAATAAATTTATTTAAGGATTATTATTTTTAATATAATATGAATTTGGATTTGAGGGTAAATTTAATTAATTAATTAAATTGATTAAGCTCTAAAATATGTACATATCGCCCGTCGCTTTCATTTTTATATGAAATAAGTCGTAACAAAGTAGATTTACTGGAAAGTGAATCTAGAAGCTTCAAATTAGAACTTGGTATAAGTATTTTATTTACATTAAAAAGATAATTGTTTAATTCAATTTAATTTGAAATTTATTAATTATTATTTTTATAATTTATGTTTAATTAAAATAAAAAAATTATTGTTTTATTAAAAAGACTGAAAAAATTTATTTTATAATAGTTTATTATGTATTGAAAAATAAATTTAATAATTAATTTAAAAAAAAATTAATTTTTTGTACCTTGTGTATCAGGGTTTATTAAAAAAAGTTAAAAATTTAATTTTCTCGAAGTTAAAAGAGCTAAAAAAATATATTTTTTAATGTAAAATAATTATTAGTAATATTTTTTTAGTAATGAAATGTTATTCGTTTTTAAATATATCTAGTTTTTTAAGAAATAAATTAAATTTATTTATTAAAAATAAAAAATTAATTTTTTAATTTTTTATTATTAATATAAAATGTTTTAAGGGACGAGCTTTAAAATTGATTTTTATTAATTTATTAAAATAGTTAAATTGTGAGATTAGTATTTTCTATCAATAAAAAAATGTTAAAATTAATTAATTTAGATTATATTATTTTTATAGGTTATAAATTTTTTATTAAAATTTAAATTTTAATATTTTAAATTTAGTAATTATGATAAAATTAGTATAATTTATTTATATAAATAAATTATTAATTAAGATTTATTAAAGGAATTCGGCAAATTATTTTTTACCTGTTTATTAAAAACATGGCTTTTTGGTTATAATTTAAGGTCTAGCCTGCCCACTGAAATTTTTAAATGGCCGTGGTATTTTGACCATGCTAAGGTAGCATAATCAATAGTTTTTTAATTAAAAACTGGAATGAAAGGTTGGATAAGAAAATGACTGTCTCTATTAAATTTTATTAGAATTTTATTTTTAAGTTAAAAAGCTTAAATATATTTAAAAGACGAGAAGACCCTATAGAATTTTATTATTATATAAAAGTTATATTTTAGTATTTAATTATTTATTTTATTATTTAATTTAGTTGGGGTGATTGAAAAATTTAATTAACTTTTTTTAATTAAAAACATTTATTTATGAAAAAATGATCCATTATTTTTGATTATAAGATAAAATTACCTTAGGGATAACAGCGTAATTTTTTTTAAAAGTTCATATTTAAAAAAAAGATTGCGACCTCGATGTTGGATTAAAATTTATTTTTGGTGTAGAAGCTAAAATATTGGGTCTGTTCGACCTTTAAAATTTTACATGATCTGAGTTTAAACCGGTGTGAGCCAGGTTGGTTTCTATCTTTAAATAGTTAATATATTTTAGTACGAAAGGATCAAATATAGAATTTAAACTTTTTATTTGAATATTAATGTTATTTTGGCAGAGTAGTGCGTTAGATTTAGAATCTTTTTATGTATTTATACAAATAATACTTGATATCTAAAGATTTAATTTTAATATTTATTTTAACATTAATTATATTTATTTGTGTGTTAGTAGGGGTAGCATTTTTGACTTTAATGGAACGTAAAGTTTTAGGTTACATTCAAATTCGTAAAGGACCAAATAAATTAGGTGTATTAGGTTTAGTACAACCTTTTAGAGATGCTATTAAATTATTTAGTAAGGAACAAACCTATCCTTTTATATCTAATTTTAATTTATATTATTTTTCTCCTTTAATTAATTTATTTTTAGCCTTATTAATTTGGGTTTGTGTTCCTTTTGTGACAGTTAATTTAAGGTTTAATTTGTCTTTAATATTTTTTTTAAGAATTTCTAGTTTAAGGGTTTATACTATTATATTAGCAGGCTGATCTTCAAATTCTAATTATTCTTTATTAGGAAGGTTACGTTCAGTTGCTCAAACTATTTCATATGAAGTAAGGTTAGTTTTAATTCTAATATCATTTTTATTTATAATTTTAAGGGTTAATTTATTAGATTTAATAAAATTTCAAGAGTATATTTGATTTATTTTTTTAATATTACCTTTGTGTATAATTTGATTAGTTTCTAGTTTAGCTGAGACAAATCGGACTCCCTTTGATTTTGCTGAGGGTGAGTCAGAATTAGTTTCTGGATTTAATGTTGAATATAGAAGGGCTGGATTTGCTTTAATTTTTTTAGCTGAATATAGAAATATTTTATTTATAAGAATTTTGAGTTGTTTTTTATTTTTAGGTAGAAACATTGCTTATTTAATATTTTTTATAAAATTAGTTATTTTAGCATTTATTTGAATTTGAGTTCGTGGGACTCTTCCTCGGTTTCGTTATGATAAATTGATATATTTATCTTGGAAGGGTTATTTACCTGTTGCTTTAAATTATTTAATATTTTATTATAGATTAAAATTGGGTGTTTTCACCCAGTTAATTTAGTTAATAAAATTTAGTAATAATAAAATTTATATTTAAAAAGTTAATAGAAAATTTTTATTTCTTTTTTATATTTTCAAAATATATACTTATTCAAGTTCATTAACTAGTAATAAATAATATTATCTCATATATTTGCAATAAAGTTATTTATAATATAATAACAAAAATATGTTGTAGTTAAAATTTGTCCTAAAGTAATAAAAGGATTTTCAACTGGTTGAGCTCCAATTCAAGTAAGTAATATAACGTTAATTAAAAATATTCAAAATAAAAATTTATTTATAGGATAAAATTGTATTCTTGTAAATTTTTTTTTATTAATAAAAGGTATAATATATAAGATTGCAATTGAGAATACTAAAGCTAATACTCCCCCTAATTTATTAGGGATGGATCGTAAAATAGCATAAGCAAATAAGAAATATCATTCAGGTTGAATATGAACTGGTGTAACTAGAGGATTAGCAGGTGTAAAATTATCTGGATCACCTAATAAGTATGGGCTTGAAAGTGTTAATGTGAATAATAAGAATATTATAATTAATATTCCTAAAATATCTTTGAAAGAGAAATAAGGATGAAAAGGAATTTTGTCAATATTTGATTTAGTTCCTAAAGGATTTCTTGATCCAGTTTGATGTAAATAAAGTAAATGGATTATAATTAATGCTGTAATAATAAATGGTAAAATAAAATGAAATGTGAAAAATCGATTTAATGTGGCATTATCAATAGCAAATCCTCCTCAAATTCATTGTACAATTATTTCTCCTATATAGGGAATTGCTGAAATTAAGTTAGTAATGACAGTAGCTCCTCAAAAAGATATTTGTCCTCAAGGTAATACATATCCTAAAAAAGCTGTTGCTATAGTTAAAAAAAATAAAGTTACTCCAATTATTCAAGTTTCTTTTATATTGTATGATCTGTAATAAATTCCACGTCCAATATGAATATATAAACAAATGAAAAAAAATGAAGCTCCATTTGCATGTGTAGATCGTATTAATCATCCGTAGTTAACATCTCGGATGATATGACTAATTCTATCAAATGCTAAATTTATATTTGGACAATAATGTATAGATAAAAATAATCCTGTGAGAATTTGAATTATTAAACATAAACCTAATAAAGATCCAAAATTTCATAAAGTTGTAATATTTGAGGGGGTTGGTAAGTCAATTAATGAATTATTTATAATTTTAAATAATGGAGATTTTTTTCGAATTGAAATTTTCATTAGAATTTTTGTCGTAGTGGTCCATAGTAGTATCTCGTAATTTTTACTACTATAATTAATGTAATAAAAAGGTAAATAATTAATATATAAATAATTAAATTATTTGGGAAATTTATATACTTATTTATTGATAAATTTCAATTTTGAAAATAATTTTGTCTTGTTAGATCAACTATGTTATTAAAGAAAGAGTAATAAAATTGGTCTATAAATATAGTTATAAATAGTATAGTTATTATTCTAATTAATGAAATATTTATTAATATTTGAGAAAATTTAAATTTTTCATTTGAAGCTACACTAGTTATATAAATAAATAGTACTAATATTCCCCCTACCATAATTAGGAATAGAATATATGAAAATCAAAAATTGAAATTTATTAACCCAGTAATTAAAGAGATTAAAATAGTTTGTAATAATAAAATTAAGCCTAAAGATATAGGGTGTTTAAGGAATATAAAAATTATTGAAAGTATACAAATTATTGTACTAAAAAAAATTATCAATTCAAGAATTAGTTTTTTAAAAAATTTTAATTTTGGAGATTAAAGATGAGAATTTATCCTCATTCTTGATGTTTTTAAAAAAAAGTTTTATTTTTGGTTTACAAAACCAATATTTTTATTAAATTATAAAAACTAATGATAATTTATTATATAACTTTTATTTTTATGTTTTTAAGATCTTTAATTTTATTTGTATTAAGTCGTAAGCATTATTTATTAATATTATTAAGGTTAGAATCTATAGTTTTATCTTTATATTTAAATTTATTTTATTATTTAAGTAGAATAAGTTATGAATATTTTTTTTTAATAATTTTTTTGACTATAAGAGTATGTGAGGGTGTTTTGGGATTGGCTATTTTAATTTTAATAATTCGAACTTTTGGTAATGATTATATTATAACTTTTTCATCTTTATGATAAAATTTATTTTTAGGATATTATTTATAATTCCTTTGTGTTTTTTTAGTAATTTTTGATTGATTCAATGAATTTTTTTCTTTTTAACATTTATTTTTATAATAAATTTTAGATTTAATTATTTATTTATTAATGTAAGTTATTTTTTAGGGTTAGATTTGTTATCTTTTATAATAGTTATACTAAGTTTTTGGATTTGTAGTTTAATAATTTTATCAAGTTCTAAATTATTTTATAATAATGATCATTTTAACTTATTTACATTAATTATTTTACTATTAATATTAAGGTTATATTTGACTTTTTCTTCTTTAAATTTATTTTTTTTTTATTTATTTTTTGAAGTAAGATTAATTCCTGTATTAATTTTAATTCTTGGTTGAGGGTATCAACCTGAACGTTTAGAGGCTGGAATTTATTTATTATTTTATACTTTATTAATATCTTTACCTATGATAGTAAGATTATTTTATTTATATAAAAAATTTTATAGATTGAATTTTAGGGTATTTTCTGAAATATCTTCAAATTTATTTTTTTATTTATGTATAAATATGGTATTTTTTGTTAAAATTCCCATATATTTTATTCATTTATGATTACCTAAGGCACATGTAGAAGCTCCAATTGCAGGTTCTATAATTTTAGCAGGTATTATATTAAAATTAGGTGGTTATGGATTAATGCGTTTAATAATTTTATTTTTAGAAGTTGGCTTATTATATAATATTGTTTTAATTAATATTTCTTTGATCGGGGGAGTTTTAATTGCATTAATTTGCATTCGGCAAAGAGATTTAAAATCTTTAATTGCTTATTCATCAGTATCACACATAGGTTTAATTTTAGCTAATATTTTAAGTTTTAATATTTGAGGATTTTGAGGATCTTTAGTGATGATATTAGCTCATGGATTTTGTTCTTCAGGTTTATTTTGTTTGGCAAATATTTCTTATGAACGAATTTACAGTCGAAGGATCTATTTTAATAAAGGAATAATTAATTTAATTCCTAATTTATCTTTATGATGATTTATATTTTGTGCTTGTAATATAGCAGCTCCCCCCTCTTTAAATTTATTAGGTGAAATTATATTAATTAATAGTTTAGTAAGTTTTAGGTGGATAAGAATTATTTTTTTATCTTTATCTTCATTTTTTAGATGTGTTTATTCATTATTTTTATATTCTTATAGTCAACATGGTGAATTTTATTCAAGAAAATTTTCTTTTTATCAAGGTTTTAATCGAGAATATTTATTGCTTTTTTTACATTTACTTCCTTTAAATTTATTATTGTTAAAAGGTGAATATTTAATGTTATGAATTTATTTAAATAGTTTATTAAAAATATTGATTTGTGGAATCAAAGATATAATTATTATTTTAAATAATTTTTTTAATTTGTAAGATTTATTTTAATATTTTTATGATATTATCTTTTTCAACATTTTTAGTTTCTTTATATTTTTTGAGGTTAGATTGAACTTTATTATTAGAATTAAACTTAATTTCTTTAAATTCTAATAATATTGTAATAGTAGTTTTATTAGATTGAATATCTTTATTATTTATAAGATTTGTATTTTTTATTTCTTCTATAGTAATTTATTATAGTGAGGAATATATAGCAGGAGACTTATATTTAAAACGATTTATTTTATTAGTTGTAATATTTGTAATTTCAATATTTTTATTAATTATTAGTCCAAATTTAATTTCTATTTTATTAGGATGAGACGGGTTAGGATTAATTTCTTATTGTTTAGTAATTTATTATCAAAATATTAAATCTTATAATGCTGGAATATTAACTGCATTAAGAAATCGGGTTGGTGATGTGGCATTGTTAATAGCTATTGCTTGAATATTAAATTTTGGTAGTTGAAATTTTATTTTTTATTTAGAAATTATAAAAAATGATTATTTTATAACATTAATTAGATATTTAGTATTAATTGCAGCATTAACAAAAAGAGCACAAATTCCATTTTCTTCTTGGTTACCTGCTGCTATAGCAGCTCCAACACCTGTTTCTTCATTAGTTCATTCTTCTACATTAGTAACGGCAGGGGTTTATTTATTAATTCGTTTTAATAATGTTTTTTCTTCTAATTTACTTTATTTATTATTATTTATTTCTAGTATAACAATATTTATATCAGGTTTAGGGGCTAATTTTGAGTTTGATTTAAAAAAAATTATTGCTTTATCAACTTTAAGTCAATTAGGAATAATAATTAGAATTTTAGCTATAGGGAGTTATAAGTTGGCATTTTTTCACTTATTAATTCATGCTTTATTTAAGGCATTGTTATTTATATGTGCAGGGAGGATTATTCATAATTTAAATAATTGTCAAGATATTCGTTATATAGGGGGTTTAGTTAATCTTATACCTTTAACTTGTGTATTTTTTAATATTAGAAATTTTTCTTTATGTGGTTTACCTTTTTTGTCAGGATTTTATTCAAAAGATTTAATTGTTGAAACTTTATCTATGAGATATTTAAATATATTTATTTATTTAGTTTATTATATTTCAGTTGGGCTAACTGTATGTTATAGTTTTCGTTTATTTTATTATTCTTTAATTAGTTCTTTTAATTTTATAACATTAAATAGATTAATAGATCAAAATTATTTGATATTAAAATCAATAGGGGGGTTAATTATTTTTGTAATTGTTATAGGAAGTTCAATAAGTTGATTTTCTTTTTCTAAACCAATATTTATTTGTTTACCTCAATTTATAAAATTAATAACTTTATTAGCTATTATTATTGGAGCATGATTAGGATACGAATTATCAAAATTTAATTTTTTAATAAATATAAAAAGATTAAAAAATTTAATTTTAATAAGAGTTTTAGGTTCTATAATAAATATACCTATTTTATGTACGTTTAGCTTAAATTATTACCCTATTTATTTAAGTAAAATTTATATAAATGTTTATGATCAGGGTTGAATTGAATTTTATGGAGGCCAAAATATTTCTAAGTTTATTAAAAACATCATTTTAATTCAGGTTTTATCATTGAATAATTTAAAAGTTTATATAATATTATTTATTTTTTGGATAATATTTTTACTTATAAATTTTATTT